>PVJI01013458.1:0-47725 GCA_004026765.1 Micronycteris hirsuta
GCCTAATGTAGGTGTCCTATAGGGTCCAGTGGCACAGCCTCCCCTATCACCCAAGCTGGGTACTCAAGATGTGCCCTTCCTGTGGGTACAGTACACCCTCCTCTCGGTTGCTGTTGGCAGATTTTATCCGGGCCAGTCAGCTGCAAGGTTTGGCTGTGACCACTGACCACCAGGACTGAAAATTCCTATTGTCTATTAACATCGTAGCTCTCTTAACATCATAGTACAACACATTACGTGTTCTGTGGTGATGCTGACATTGATAAACCTACCGCCCTGCCAGTGGCATAAAAATATAGCACATATAATTATGTAAAGTACAGAGTAGTTGATAATGGTAATAAACAGCTCAGTTACTGGTTTATATGTTTACTATACTTTTTATTGCTATTTTAGAGCGTACTCTTGCTACTTATAAAAGTTTGCTATGGATCAGTACGCCGCGTTGTGCCAGCAGCAGCCTCGTACGTCTGTGAACTTGTCTCTGGATTGCCTCATTTTCTCTTGTGCTTGACGTAAGTGTAAGTGCACTCTGTGATGTCTGCACAATGAAACTGCCTGACGATGAAAGTCTCAGAATGCGTCCTGTCGTTTAGTGATGCGTGACTGTCCTTGCTCCAGTTACACCCCATCTCTGCACTTCTCAGCTTGTCTTCTATCTGTGTGTTTAATTATTTCAAGTCCTTCCAAATGGCTGGGGATACGGGTGCCACCATCTCTGCAAACACATCCTTTAACTCACAAGCCAAAGGGAAAAAGACAAAAGCCCCAGGGAAGGGCTTTGATTGGTCTGCTGTAGGTCACGGTCTGTCCCTGTGACTGGAGGTCACAGTACCACAATTGAGACCCCTTCCAGAATCACAAGGAATGGGGAAGGAACAGCTTTTCTACAAAGCAGGGTAACTGATTACCAGACTAAGGAGGCAAAGGATCCTAGTTAGATCAAAACAGGACATCTTCCCACCCTGAAGGCCTTACCTCTAGGTCTTAAGTTTTGAAAAATGTGAGATAAGGGTGTGGCCCAGACATTTACCATCCTGGGTTCCCTCTAGATATGCTTGAGTTTGCCAATGATGTGACCCTCTACCCCCAGTGGATTCCACTGTTCCTCAGTGGTCTGATCTGCACAGAACACAGCAGATCCATTGTTCTAAACATGGCTATCACAGAGACAGGCACAGAGTAGGTGCTCACTAAATAGTGAATGCATAAAAGGTTAACCATAATTCTCAAGTCAATCCTGCCTAAACATTTTTCCCAAAGACAAATAAGGCAGCCCAGGCAAGTCAGCTACAAGGACTGGCTATAACCACTGTCCACCAACCTCCGCCCTCCGTGGGGAATCAGCTGTGTGCAGCAGGGTGGTGGTGCTCTGATGTGGTCTGTGGCTGTCCACTGGCCCTGGGGTTTGCTGGGTGGCATAGGTCAATGTCAGCCCCCACTTGTATTTTCCTGTGCCCACCCTGCCTAAGCTATAGAGCAATCTGAAATGGCCCGCTACTTGTGCTGGGCATGGAGATTCCCAGGTGAAGCCAAGCTGTAAATCTTGGCTGGTTGGTGCTAGTGCCTGGCCTGGGGCCAATCAGTAAGAGGTACATGGGTCGGGAGCTTACTGAGGCTGGCTGTTGCTTGTTTGAGAGGATTTAGGAGTTGTGAACCCAAGACCAGCTATTCATATGGAAAAGCAGCTTGGGTGGGCCCAGAAGTTGGGTGAGACTGAGTCTCTGGGAATCTCCAAAGTGGGGCAAACAGTGTTAGCCAGGTTGATGGAGCCTCAGATATAGCACCAGCCTGCTGGCTCTATGGCTCTGTGGTGTGAGGGGTCAGAAAAGGGACATTGGCCTCTGCCCACTTTTCTGTTTGGGAGAAAGTTGTCCCCCAGCTCTCGTCTTGACACTCAACACTTCAGTTTCTCCCTGTACACCACTGGTGCCTTCCAAGCTGGTACTCTGGTGCTGCAGGTCAGAGAGAGTAAGGCCGTGTATGGGTTCTTTAAGAGGAACTGCTTGGGACTCCACAAGTTTCCTCCACCAATTCAATCCCCACTGGTTTTTGCAGCCAGTAGTTATGCGGACTTATCTCCCTGGCCCTGGAACCCTGGGCTGAGGGGCCTGCTGTGGGGCTGGGACTCCTCACTCTCGAGACATGCCTCCCAAATTTTTATCCATCACACGTGGATATGAGACCAGCCCATTCTGCGTCTCTGCCCCTCCCACCAGTCCAGGTGGATATGGTTTCTTTAATTTTGTAGTTGTCAGACTTACATTCAACTCGATTTCTGATGGTTCTGAGTGATGGTTGTTCTATATTTTGGTTGTAATTTTGATGTGGTTGTGCGAGGAGGCAAGCTAGTTTACCTATGCCACCATCTTGACCAGAAGTCCACAAGTCATTTCTGAATAAAAGGTCTAACAAAATTCAGTAGTTCTCTACTGTGGCTACACATTAGACCCACCTGGGATGCTGCTAAGAACACTATTGCCTCCAAGGATACGAATCAACTAACTACTGCATGCCAGTCAATCTCTTAATCCCATTTCACAGAGGAAGAAGCTGAGGCTCAGGAAAATGGGTAATTTCTCATTGTCGCCTTAAGATTTAGTGAGCCCCAGGTGCACCTCCAAAGCCCAGACTCTTCTCACCTAATGCTATCAGATCCTGGGTCACTGCCTGAGTTCACTTACCTCCCCTCCAACCACGGCCAATTCAGTCTGTGTACACGGATAAGGGAAGTGAACAGGAAAGCCACCGGGGTTCTTCCAGGGTTCGACGGCCACAGAGGGGGACTCTGCAGGATTGGCAGGTGAGGTTTGTAAAAAACTGTGACATTAAACTTGCTCAAACACTTAACATGCAATTTGGATCACTTTCCAAAAACATCCTGGAAACTCATTAGGGGACTCCAGTTCATTACAAGAGAAAAGAGAGGTGGAAAATGCAGGCCAATTCCAAGCCATAGCTTAGGGTTTTCCAGAGTAGTTAAAAGCTCTAACAATCCATGCGGCACAGAAATGACACAGGTCACGTTTTCAAGAATTAAACAGGCATATAAATCATGAATATGCTTTCCTAACATTTTGATACTCACCCCAAAGGTACTTAAGTATCTGGCCACCAGCCAGCTGTAATGCCACTGACTTGGTCTTTGAATTGCAACACAGGCCGATTATGACCCCGTCCACTGTCACAGATGAACTGATAAAGTGAAAAAAGGGAGGAAGGGGATGTGAGCAGACCATTTTTCTCAAAAGTAGTGACATGTCACATTTAGCAAAACAGAAATAGAAACAAGCAATTTCCTTTTGGTGCTGCTCTGCTTATTTCAATACAATATATACATAATATATACATACACACACACAAAACTGTGTACACATACACAATGATAAACCATTGCAATCGCAAGCCCAGATAAATCAATTACCTGTCATATCACACTATTTTCCACACTACAAATAAGCCAGGTGTCCACACTGTCCCTCCTATTCTGGCAGCAAGTTCTTATAACTTACTGCAACTTATAATTTATCACCTTCATTAGATATGCCTGGTACCAATATTATTTGTCTTCTTAAAACATAAACTGCATTAAAAACACAGTGAGTCTGTAGGAAAGCAGAGCACTCCATCGCTGCCACGTGCACTCAGGGATGTCTGCAGGTCTGCATCACGGGAAGAGGGCAACGTGCTACTGCCATCACGTTTCTACCCGAGTCAGTGAAAAGACACCAGTCACGTTTTAAAGCTGGTGGAAGAGGTGGTGAGAAAAACAAATGGTGCCAATGCTAACATTTATTCAGAGTGTTTAACCCATCTATATATAAAATACCCCCCAAGTCCCAGATCTTGTGAGGGTAAATTATCTGTAAGTTAAGAGAACAGACTCTGGAAGGAGACTTGCTGGGAACGGGTCCCGGCTTCACCTGTGACCTCAGGCCGCTTACTTGAGCGCCCTGTGCCTCAGCTGTCTCAGCTGTAATGCTACCAGCACAGACTCCCAAGAGGTATTGTGAGAGAGAACGAGTTAATTTAGGTAAAGCACCGAGAAGAAGAGTAGCTTTTACAAAGCACGAGCTGTAGTAAGTGTAAGCTATTAAGACCTAAGAGCTAATTGTGAGACTTTACAGTCCTCAAAGATATTGATACTTTACATGAACAAAACAGTCTTCTTTGAGAAACAAAAATCAAAGCAACAGAAATACATTTTAAGTGGGCTCGCATTCCCTTTACAGTAAATGAGATGACTGCATCTAGCTCTTTCTTCTACAAAGAGTTTTAAATTTTGAAAAGTAGAGACTGGCGTAATTTACATATTTCTAATGGAAATTGTTCTGCTTTTCAAAAGTAAATCCCTGGTTGCCTTTAAGTGCTATATGTAGCTACATTATTTTCTGCATCCAGACATATTCACAAAAAGCTTTTTAAAAATATAAAGCATTATGAGTCAAAGATTTGAAGTTAATGACCGTATCAGGGTATGATTTATGTATACAATAAGGAAAGTGTCCTAATGTTGCAACAAGCTTTTCAGAGTTTATATCGAACCAGATCTTTAATCACAAATGAAGCTGGAGAGTCACATCAGCGCACGCCCAAGGTGCCCAGCTGTGACGCCGGAAACCCGAGGGCTTCCCAGAGCTGTTCAGACAGCGCGCTACTGCACAACGGGCCCTTGCGCTGCAGACAGCAGCTCTCACTGATAAAGCCTGGGACAAAGGCGCAGTCAGGAATCAAAATGGAACTCAGGGTCAGGAAGCAGTGAAATGTTAGCGAAGAAAACAGCGGAGACTTTCCAGTAGTAAATGGACTCAAGCGCCAAATAGCACATAAAGAGGAGGAAGCCAGACATCAAAATGCAGCACACAGAAACAGATCTTACAACTGATTTTAATAACTACCAAGGGTAATTAGAGTGGCTGATTCCCATGGGCTAGCAATTACCCCGCTGGGAGGGAAGTATATGTTCAATTAAAACTTTTAACCCATTTCACCCTGACCGATGTGGCTCGGTTGGTTGGGTGTCGTCCTGCAAAGTGAAAGGTTGCCACCGGTTTGATTCCCACAGGGCACAAGAGGCACCCAACTGAGGTTTCTCTCTCACATCGATGTTTCTCTCCTTCTCTTTGCCCCTCCCTTCCCCTCTCTCTACAAATAAATCAATAAAATCTTAAAAAGAAATTGTTTTAACATATCTTAAAATTTTTTGCCTCATTTATTGGTATTTAGCCTATTTTTCACCACTTCTTGATACATTTTTAGCCTATATTTTCACACGACTCAGCCTTAACCACTTGTTAATTATGTCTAACAAGGAAGCTACTGCCACTCAACTCAGCTCCCTGAAGCCGAAAACAGTCCTATGCTCAGACAGACAAAGCATTGCTCCATCCAGTAAGACAGGAAATACAGGCAAGCGCCGTCATACCTGACCGTGAGCTGTCCCTGCTCATCGTCCGTCTCGGAAGAGCCCACGGTCAGACAGTAAATGACAGACTGCGGGCTGGCCTGGCTGTGGCTTACGGCCAGGAAGACATCTTCTTGGATCCAGGAGAGAAAGCTGAGCTTCAGTGGATTTACTTCTTGATCTTCATTATTCTCAAATTGAATTCTGTTTTAAATATTGAGAATATCCAAGATGTGAATAAAACTTTTAATACCACTGAGAATTTCCTGAATGAAGGAAGAATAAACCACCCTGTATACAGTCGACACCTAATTATTTAGAGGGACAAAACCTGAAGTGATTTCAAATAGTAAAAAATCCAAAGATAACATTTGCCTGCCTCTAAAATATGTTTTCTACTTATTTAATATTGGCTCTTACATTCTGAGATCTTTATAGATTTGGAGAGAATACTTCATGAAACTGACCACACAAGAAAATCACCTGCCCCGGGTCGACCCTACACTAATGAGACCCCAGAGGGTTTCCACTGTCCCCACAAACCAAACTGCAGCAGACACTTGGGCCTCAACAGAACGGGTCCTTTCCTAAGCATCTCACGTTAGCTCGAGAGCGAGTTTCCCTGCCTCTAATGTCCCCCTTCTACAGCATTTATACACCAGAGGAGGACACTTTTTGCCACCCTAAGCAGGAACTCCTAACAGCTACTTCCTGCCTTTGAGCCGGAGCAGCAAACCCTCGGCGCACAATGAAGGAGCTGGTCACCAGCCTGATCCTCCTCCTCACTCAGCTCTCTGGGACTCCATCTCTGCACTGCATTCAACCCCAGGCAGGGGCACCTCCAACCAGTTCTCGTCAGCGTTCGGCTGCCCCCCACACCGATGTTCCCAGTCCTCTTCTGCCAATCCTAACCTAGCCCTTCTTCTAGAATTACGGTAAGTATTCATGTCCTTTACAAAACCGTCTCTGAGAGACTGGAAGCTATCCTCTCGATTTCTAAAACATGAACCTATATTCTAAATTTCCTTATGCTTTCTGTCCTCCCATGGTTTCAAGTCTGTGAAATAAAATCATCCATGTCAATGTTCTTTGAAAACTATTAAGCATTATATAGGCAGCCTCCAAATCAAACACAGGTAAGATACATATACGTTGTACATTTATTACATATACTGCATGTATTTAAGAAACATTCAGTTATTTGTTCTAGTCAATTCATTATTCCTATTAACTTAGGAATAAAAGCTCCCAGGAGACAGAACAGTGAGGTTATTAAGAACACAGGCTCATCAAATAGAATACACTGAAATCCTGGATTTTTACAGAAATGGCATTATAATGAATAATTTGGCTTCTGGGTCATTTTACATTGCCTACAGTGCTCCTGAGGTACTCAATTACACCCAACCATTTATAATATTATTTCCAGTGGAAAATGCGCTCTGATTTCCAACCTGGGAGCACCCAGAGGTTTCAGACTGTGGGGTGAGCCCGAGTCAGAAGCTGCGTGGGGTCAGCCGCACGCTGACAGCCTGGATCCTCAGTGCGGTGCGCGGGTGCCGCTCTGCCCTGTCGCCTTCACCTCCATCCTTCCCTGGAGAACCAAGGGCTGCGAGAGGAGTGGGTTTCAGGCTGGTTTATTACTTGCACTCTCCTGCCACCCATCAGCAGATATGACATTCGGAATATAAGTAAGTGGCTTCCTCAACGAGGCTGAAAAACCAGCACACGGTGTTTTATCTACTTGCTGCAGTACAGGGTAACAGCAGGTAAATTTACTCCTAAGAACCAACTACTTGCAGCTCTAATTAAGAACCACCTACTCGTATCTCTTTTCCAGATGAGGTGTCCCAAGGGAAACTGTAAATCCATTTTCACCCACAGCTCCCAGTTTCACCGTGGGATCCGCACTTGGACTACCACCTAGAAAACAAAATTGCAAATACGATCACGGTAAACTACAAACATTTCTCTTGATACTAAGGCTATCGGGTTCTAGGCGTCAAACTACTTTACAAAAAAAGCAATCTAGAAAATAATTACATCTCGCCCTGGCTGGTGTAGCTCAGTGGATTGAGCGCGGGCTGGGAACCAGATGGTCCCGGTTCGAGTCCCAGTCAGGGCACATGCCTGGGTTGCAGGCCAGGTCCCCTGTGAGGGCCGTGTGAGAGGCAACCATACATTGCTGTTTCCCTCCCTCTCTGTCTCCCTCCCTTCTCCTCTCTCTAAAAAGAAATAAATAAAATCTTAAAAAAAAAAAAAAGAAAATAATCACATCTCAATCCCTTTTTAAAATCTCTGCCTGCCTTTCAGGCTTAACCAAGATCTGCTTCTCCGTTCACACTACATCAGTCACGACCCTCACCTGCCCTCGCAGTACCGGGAGTGGGGCTGCCCTCTCAGCGCGGTGCTGTTCCCTCCCACTGTCCCACAACCGCCTCTCTCCCACCTCACACCCTTGATCAAAAGCCGTTCTCCTTCCATTCTTGATCCAGGTTATTGACCGCATAGCAGCCAATACAATCCTTCAAAAAACCGAGTCAGAACACCACACTCTCCTGCTCCCTCTGGTGGCTCCCTGTCTCACCAGAATGAACACTAACATCTCACCAGATCCCTCAAGGGTGACAGGAGCTGTTTCCTGTCACCTCTATGACCCCGCCCACCACTCTCCCTCACCTGCTCTGCTGCAGCCACCCTGAACCCACAAATGCCTTAGCAGTTGCTTTGTCCTCTGCCTGCATGTTCTTACCTCAGGTGTTTGCATGGCTCCCTCTTCAGTTCCCGCCGGGTCTCTGCTTAAATGTCACCCTCACAGAGGGGCTTCCTGGTCATGCTAAATGCAAAAGCCACCTTCCCTTGCCAGCCCTTATCCTCATGCTCCCCTACATCCTGCTCACTGAGCAGTGCCCAAGGCCAGCATTCAACAACTCCAACTCCACCAGAGCCATCTGCACCAGCACCCTCATCTGAAACTGCTCCATGTTTGAAGACTAATCTCTAAGTCCTGCGCTCTAATGAAAACTCCCAAGGCCTTTTTCCAGACTCTTTTATACGCAAACACTCTACAACACGCTCCTTAACTTCTCAAAGGCTTTCATCTCCCAGATTTGTAGGATCTTTCTCTTCTTTGCATTTCTACAGACACTCCCCTGGCTCAAGCTCTCACCATCTCCAGCCTGGACACTCTGCTACCTGCCTCGAGGTGCCCACACCCATGGCCTACCCACACACGGACACCTGACAAATCTCCCAAAGGCAGAGCTCTTAACCCACCCTATCTGGTCCCGGGGAGTTGTAAGTGTTAGTTAGCACAGAGAATGCAGGGTGCCACGGGGTTTCATTCTGCAGAAATAAAGATGTCCCCAATTGACTGTGGTGACGGTTGCAAAACTCTGTAAACATACTAAAGCCCATAGAATTGTACACCTTAAATGGGGGAGTGGTATGAATAAAGTTATTTTTAAAGTGAATGTAGGACAAAATACTCTGTATGTGTAAAGCAATGTACAAACTCAAGTTAGTATCATGTAGTAAGCACCATAAAAGCTCCTCTGCATCTCGCTCTTTTAATCTCCTAAAACCAGCAATAAGATACTCAACGGTTGTCAGGTAGAAAGACAGGCACACTTACTTTTGATATTACTGGTTGATAGAAAACCCACTTTGAAAAGCAGTTAATTTTTGCTTTTTCTGATTTGCCTTAACAACGAACACATGACTATTATTTTTTAAAGCTACTAAATAATAAAAAGTTTAAGGAGGGTTTTTATAGTATTTTAGAGTGAAACTAAAACCAGAGAAGCTGGAGTCATATCCAAGTACATCAGTCCTCACTTAATGCCGTCAACAGATTCTGTGAGTTTAAGTGTAACACATACAACAAAGTCCACTTCATCCCAGACTAACTGACATAGAGAAGGGTTAAGTTCCTAGGGCATCTCATCAACATTGTAACAAAACGACTCTGACCGAAACAGGACCCGCTGGAGTACTAGTATAAACAGCAGGCTGTTGATTAACAGAAAAGCTGATAAGCAAGCAGGGAATTCCAATATAAACAGTTAATCTTGACTATTCTCTCCCGGCAGCTATCTAGTTTATTTCTGAGAATTCAGCAGTTATTTGAAAACAAGGACACCAGTGCCAGTGGCCAGCATGACTCGTGGCGTGACCACAGAACTCACAACTAAAGGCGGGTATCAGGCTTCCCAGGCCATGAGAAGAGCAACTAGCGGCCGAGCAACGGGGCTGTGGGAGACAAGGGAGCGAGAAGCAAGAACCCTGAGCTGGAAGCCCTGCCCACTCTTGCCCAAGCAGCTGCAAGCCCACCAGCATTTTGTTCCTTCATCTATGACAAAGAAGAACTCCGCCTGTGACCCAGCTCCCGGGAGGGCTGGGAGATCAACTGAAAACATGGGCAAAGGCAACGGAAGCTGTAAAATGCGTTAAAGATGTAATGAGATGCTATCTTATTTCCAGGGTTGAACATTATTCTTTAAATAACTGAGTATTCAAGTTCAGTAAAGCAAAAGGAATAGTTCTTATAATCCAGAGTGAAACAAAACCCTGTTGAAAAAAATCCCACATGCCTATTTGGGATTGGCCAAAAAGCCCATTACATTTTTTTCTGTAAAGTAAGACACATTTTTCTTTTTCACCAATAACTTCATTGATTTGGATATTTTTAGTATGTTAGCCATCTCCTACTATTGGCTTCCAGTGGGTGGAAGCCAGGGGTGCTGCTAAGCATCTTCCAATGCCTAAGACAGCCCCACAGCCAACAATTATTTGCCCAAATGTCAATAGTACCAAGAAACTTTGTAAACCTTCTGGCATGTTCCATCAGTCACAGCACCTTCTCTGTACACAGGACAAATTATTTTTTGCATTTCAGTTGCATTTTTACCTTTCTTGAAAATAATAAAGCATACTATGCCGAAAATATTGCATATTTCCTTCCATCTTCAATATTAAAATGGCCGCACAAAAATTCACCAATTTTGATTTTTTTTAAATGCACGCTGATATGACAGCTGTCACAATACAATCTAACAAAATTGTCTCAAATGAAGTTAAAGACAACTAAGCACTACCAGGACCATCATATGGAAAAAACATAACGGACTTTTTGGCCAACCCAATAAATGTCATGATGACATCAATATTAATTATAAACTTCAAAATTTTTAGAAACACTACAGTGAAGCCAACATCAAACTCTAACTTGCTCTTCAGAGGCGGGACCTGATGCAGAGCATCTTGATAACAGCTGCGAACATACCACACTTATACACAGAAATCTGGTTACTGGCATCGAGGACAGCGAGGTTGTTGCTCTTCTGAGGGTGTGCAGAGAACGCGACCTGATTCACAGGCTGTGGGAGCAGCAGGCGGTAGGTGTACATGGGAGGTGGGACCACGCTCTGCCGGAAGACTGTCACCAACACCCTGTCTGCAGGTGAGAGAGGAACAGAAGGGGTGTTAACACCCATGGATATTCAATTTGTAAAATGAGGCATCGGAACAGTGCAGTGCCGCTAACTAATAATGGTGGTAGGACACATACAGCAATTCTTTAAAATAATTTTCAGTGATTTTATCATGAACCAGTTAAATATCATGTAAGAGGGGAAAGGAGATATTGCAGACTCTGTCTACATCTGGCTACTGCCACCTCCAGGCCTGGAAGTCCATCTCTGGTCTTGGAGGTTTCAGGAGCCAGGGGCTAGGCGAAGTCAGAGTTCTAGCTTCGGCCTGCCACCCAGCCAGAGTACAGTAAGGGGATCAGTACTTTCGATTCCTTAAAGCACTCCCCTCTGCATGGATTTGGAAATAGGGCATACATGATTAAGTCCTCTATACAGAACACATCATTATTAAATCAGTATTATGAACACATAGAACATGAATTAGTACACCAACTCACATTGCAATCTTAGAAGCAAGTTTTTCCTTTTGTCATCAGCAAAAAGTAAACTGCCCGTTCAGGTGGCCACTGCTCTCCCCAATTTCCTCCCCCTCACCAAAACAAAAACAACAACAAAACCAACCTTCAGAGTAGACAGATGTCTGTGACTCCCAACTGAACGCACTAGAGAGGTATGCAACTGACAAGTTTTTTTATCAGAAAACAAAGCCACACGGGGTGGGGGGGATGATGCAAGGGTCAGGGTCAGCGCAAACCTAAGTCAGGGCAAACGACAAGGCTGAGACACCCACAACCACAACACTACTGAGTCCCCTCTACCCAGGGTCAAAATTTTCAGTGTCTTCAAAGGCCGGACCAGTAAACGTGTGAAGACCGTGGGCTGGCGGCAGGGTGTGCAGAGGGACCATGGTCCTCAGGTGGGTACATGCCCCACCTATGGGCTCTCCCATCCAAACAAAACAATGAATAAGTAAAAATAAAGCAAACAGCCAAAGCAACCAGCCCAGTAAGTAGTCCCCATTGTTTTAGTGAAACCATCACGTCTGCGGGCGCAGGGACCCCTTCCAGGCTCATCGACACCCTTCCCAGCTGCTTACGTCCATCGATGACAGCCACATTTGCCATGTCACTGGAACTATCTCCCGAGCTCCGGTCAGTTGTCCAGTGCCAGTCATAGCAGAGGTAGTGCCAGCCCTGACAGAGAACGTGCAGCCGGTACGGGGTCACTGGGTCCCACAGCAGAGACACGATCTTGCTCTTCCCGCAGGCGCTGAAGGGCAGACATTGCTTGAGATACCAGTGATAGTTCCCAACAGTCCAGAGCTGAACTGCAAGGGAAAACGAATGGAAGGCCCTCAGAGGCCGCAGGGCCAGACCTCTTCCCGCCTGCTAGAGGGACATGGGGGCAATCTTGTCTTCTTCAAAAGACTTTTCCAGCTCAGCCTCTCCATTAATGAGGGTGGAAGGCTGCTAGGACAAGACAGTGTTTTAGTGAGTTGTTTTTTCCATAAAGTTTTAGAAAGAAAGAAAACTGATAGATTAACAGTATTAAAACACTCAATCCAAAAGTACTTGACTAGTACCACTATGTTGAATTAAGCTTAAGATGCTTATTGTTTTCTCCCAGGTGCTTTGCATGCAGTTATGTGCAAGGTTCTCTGGTATTAGTTAGGATTCAGCTGTCCAAAGACATTAGCAAGCCATAATCTTTCTCAACATTTATTAAAAGAATAAGACCTAATCCTGAAGGGTGGGGGACGTGGGAAGGTGTTGCTCAAAAGGTACAAACTTTCGGTTGTAAGACAGTTAAGTTCCAAGGATCTAATATACAGTCTGGTGCCTGCAGCTCACAACATGGTATTGGGCACTTGGAAGTTGCCAGGAGAGTTGATCTTAAATGTTCTTGCCATAACAACAATAAAAACGGTAATTATGTGAGGAGAACCTCATTGTGGTAAGCGTTTCACAATATATACATGTATCAAATCACACACTGTACATCCTAAACTTACACAATATTATGTATTAATTATATCTCAATAAAGCTAAAAAAAATAGACATGACAGCATCAAAACCAAGCTTTATTAAACAGATGAAACATGTAAATGAAGATCTTGATGATACTAAGAAATTTATTGTCTTTAAACATCTCCTTGCTCACTACTTCTTAACTCACCGACCACAGCAAACCTAACCCAGTCCTCTCACCCACCGACCGCAACTCTTCTCCCTGGCGGGGAGCCGGTAAGTCAGACTACACATTCACGCAACGCACTTCCTGCGCATACCACAGTGCCTGCCCTCGACGCCTGTGTTCTCAACCCTGGCTGCACGTTAAAACCATCTGGGAGCCTTTTGAGGAGAAAAAAAGGATACTGATGAATACTCTGCATTCCAACACCATGAATCCACAGAGATGAGCCAGGAAAGGGTTTTGCTTTTTTTCCCTAAAGGCGTAGCCAGGGTTGTAGATCACTGGGTCGAATAAATGAATGAGCTTCCTACATAACATTTGAGTTAAATAAAAAGTTCTACTGATAAAGTTTAAAAGGCACTTAGAAATAATCGAGCAAGTGAAACGATTTGTGAATAAAAATGTTCAGCACATTGCTGATAATGAGAAATTACAAAACTTTAAAATGTCTAACAGAGTGGGATTTAGTAAAGTGGCACAAATGAGTATCACACAGCAATTTAAAATAATGCAGGTGGATATCTGAAATGGAAATATGTATGTGACAGTGGGAATATAGTTACAAAACTGCATGTATCATACCTATACACGTAGCAAAAATGAGATCATGGCTATAATGAGATAAACATATAAAATCTAGAAGGTGAGAAAATTTTAATACTGATTATTAGAGTGATAGAATTATGGATTAACTTTTTCCTTCTCATCTTTACTTTCTAATGGTTTTACCTACTATGTATACACTAAAAATATCTATATATACAATTTAAAAGGTATAGAGAAGATTCTTACATCTACTCCAATTTTTCACTTCCACAGTGTAGTATTCTTTTGGCCAATGTTCTGATTTTCTGTAGTAATACCATCTAAGAAGTACTGATGACCTTTAATTTTACACGTCACCTTGGCCAGGCTACAGTGCCAGGATCTCTGGTTGAACAGTCGTCCAGATGTGGCTGGGAAGGTCTTCTGTAGATGTGATTACCATAGACAATCGGTTGACTTTAAATAAAGCAGAGCATCCTCCATAATGTGGGTGGGTCTCATCCAATGAGTTAAAAGCCTTAAGGGCAGAGGTTTCCCAGAGGAAAAGGAATTCTACCTCAAAGTGGAACGTACACTCCTGCCTGTCTGCAGACGCAGGCCTGTGCTATAAATTTCAGACACGACGGAAACGTGAACTCCTGCCTGAATTTCCACCTGCTCAGGCCGCCCTGATTCTGTCTCTCTACAGACCCCTGACTGAAACATGACTGACATCACCAACGACCAAACTAACCACTGCCCGTCTCAGATCCCACTGCAGGGCTGCGTACAAGGGATAAGGGCAACACCACATTGTCTACTTTGCACTACATCTCATGGGACAAAAGGCTGAGGTGACGCAGCTGTCTTACCATAGGTTTTTAGAGCGGAATTTTCTTCCCTCTGAAGGTCTTCCAACCAAACTGCAAGCACAGTGGAATCTGCATTCCAGAGCAGGTCATTTACCTAAGGGGGAAAAGCCCTGTCATTGTCCTTTACCTCTGTATTCACTCCAAAGGCTTTGTGTCAGCTGAATTCCCTGTTCTCACAACCAGCCATCCCACGGCTGGAGCTGACCCCAGCTGTAAATTATTAACCTGCAGCGGCCTTAAACAAGTGATATGTGACTTTAGAGGCCTTTAAAAATGCATTATACTTAAAGGTTAAAAAAGACTTAACTACCAAATGCAAGGTGACATTTTAGACAATCAAGGACATTTGAATATGGACTGGGTATTAGATAATACTGAGGAATGATTACTAATTTTGCAAAATATGATAATAATGTAATTGTGATTATTTAAATAAAAGTGTTCTTAACTGACAGAAATGAACGTTAAAGATACATTTTCTAGAATTTAAAAGAAACCTAGAAAATAAAAATGTGTGTATGTGTGTTTGTATGTGTAGGCCAGAGAGCGGTGGACAGATCAAAATAATTTTGCCAAATGTTGGTATCTTACGAATAATAGGTACTAGGGAGTTCGTGAACCTCCCCTGTCAACTTTTCGCATATTTAAGATTATCATTCGATGTGTACCTGCTCCAACAAAGATCCTGACAGTACGTGAGCTACTTAAGGTTGAAGTGTTATGAATAAGAAACATATTTATTACTGGAATTATACTTCTGTCAAAACAAACGATAAAAACTAACATCTCTATTTCCTGTCTGTTTTATTTAGGGTAGGAAAGAAATGCCATTTGTTCTTTAACAATCTCTAAGGAAAAAAATTGCTTTTTTTTAAAAGGAAAAAACTCAGTTATAAGCAGCCACTATTTTTATTCCTATCTGCACTGGAGCCTCTATTTACATGCCCACATCAAATACACGCCTTCTCTACAGCTGTGTGAAGACCTCGGAATTTGATGGTGAAACAACTCAGACACCTACCTTAACCTCATCTTTGATGAAAGGAAGAGGGAACTGTCCATGGAGAAGTCCGTTCTTCTCAAAAAACACAACGTCCTGCTGGTTGGGTTTGTCCTGCGTGGAGGCGATCAAACTGCCGGAGGGCCTGAGAGCAAACGCAGAGTGTCAGAAGGCCCCCCAGGGTATCCAGCTGGCTTAAAACAAGGTAAAATGAGGAGAACTGATTTTTCAGCAAAGACAAAAACAAAGAAAAAAAGAAAGTTTTCAATTCCACGTGTCTCCTGCTGAGCAGTCACCCTAGCGTGGGACTGGACATGTCCAGAGGAAAGAGTGCCTCTGTCTGACCTGCACAAAGCCTCCGATTCAGATTGCACCCGGGTGACCTGTTTAAAACCCAATACATTATTGAAACCATTCCATTATAACACCTTATAAATCGGTAACCTATATCTCCTTCAAGTAGGTGACTGCAGCCAATAGTCCATGCTCAGGTGGGTATTTTTACGGACTTCTCAATCACCTCATCTATATCTGTCACTAGGTTTTAATACACATTCATTTTTCTCTGTGCTCTGTCATCCACCTGCCACTCAAACACCAGTGGGAAACAAGGTGTCTAAATCCTAGAGCCCCAGTGGCTTCACATGTAACAGGTGCTGCTGAGACAGGGCAGAGAGATTTCCTCTGTCTACCCTCAGGGCAGCCGCACATCGCAGGCAGGCTGTGGCCGGCACAAGGGGCTGGGCCGAGGGGAGATCCGGCCTGAATCCAGCCTACTTGGCAAACAGATGCCCTCGGGTGGGAGTCGGTGCAGGGGAAGGAAGCCCTCTCTCTTCCTAGTCCTCTCCACAGCCCCACTGCCCGCAGAGCTGTGCCGACTGCAGCTTCCCTTCGAAGCACCTTTTTCTGTTGTATACAACGGCTTCATGGAGACCCTGCCTACAACGTGCAAAACATGTGCGCCTGGGAATGACGAAGATCACTGAAGCAGCTCATAATCTACTACTCAAATCGAAGTCAAATTTCAGAGAACTAAAAAAGAAAGGAACACACAGGCTTATAGCCAAATGAAAAAAGTAATTATCTAGATTACTTTTAATCTAGACAAACACCTAGACTCAATAGGTACCAGAACCCCTACCCCAGTCCCAGGAAATTCCGAGGAAGAGTTATAAGATTTCTCCTCTCACTCACTTCCAAGCCAGAGCCGGGCCCAGACCCACCACGGGCTCACTGGTTGACTGCAAAGCAAACTCTCGGTTCCACACTCGGACCTTCCGGGCCCCTGTGCAGTAGGTAGAGGGAAAAAAACAAAAGGCAAAAACAAACTTAAAGCATTATGACAAATGCTGTCAATCAGAACTTTTCAAAAACCTCCCTTATTAATAAGAACTGTTTTACAAAGCCAGTTAGATTAATCTTGTTAAATATTTGTATCTAACAGGTAGGAAGCTAGACCAAACATCCTAAAAGAACACTCTGAAATCTTAGCTCTAAATTCATTAACATCTAAAGCAGCAGAAAAACCCTCAATGAAAAAGAAAAAACCTTCCCGAACTTAGTAAGATAAAAATTTTTTTTGCTTAACTGAAAGTTATTTCCATACCTGTCTCTGGGCAAACAACACTCACAGCAAAAAACTGTCCGTCACCACGCCAGGTAACTCGTGGTCTGTGGTCATCCCAGGGCAAAGCAGGCTCGAGCTAAAGAGATGACAAAAGCCAAATGTCAATGGGGGCTTAAATGGCTGAAAATCAAACAAGGTGCAAGCTATTAAATCTTGTACACAAGGTTTAAGCTACCTAGAACACCAGCTTCATAGCAACCTCAGGAATTCTTCTAATAAAAGGACCCTTACATCCATAAATCATCAATAAAAGAGAAGAGAACTTAAAAAAAATCCTGCCCTGGCTGGTGTGGCTCAGAACCAAAGGGTTGCCGGTTCGATTCCCAGGCAGGCCACACGCCTGGGTTGTGGGCCACGTCCCCAGCAGAGGGTGTGTGAGAGGCAACCACACATTGATGTTTCCGTCTCTCTCTTTCTCCCTCCCTTTTCCTCTCTCTAAAAATAAAGAAATAAAATCTTTGTTAAAAAATCCTTTTCTGGGCAATGAAAATAGAAGAGCTACAGATCTAGATAGTAAAAAAGGGAGGATGGGTGGAGGGAGGTGGAGGATGGGGGGATAAATGGTGAGGGACAGAGACTTGACTTGGGGCAGTGAACACACAGCACAGTGCACAGATGATTACAGAACTGTGCACCTGAAACCTGCGTAATTTTGTTAACCAGTGTCACCCCAATAAATTCAACAGGGAAAAAAGAAACAGACAAAGGAAAGTAAGTGGAAAACATTTTCCATTAAAAAATAAAATGACCTGAGAAATCCACCAGGAAACTAACACAAGGACATAAATGTTGTTTGTCTAAACCTAAGAGAGCAGAGCTCTGTCTGTTGTGGAAGCTTCACAACTGTGCACAGCGGAGCTGTGCCAGAGGCCGTAAGGGAGCCGCGGTGACGGAAACAGGAGTGTTCTGTGCTCAGTCCAAGAGGAAGGCCGGCTCCCAGCGTCACTTGCACCTCAATCCTGAAGGCCCTGAAGACAGAAGCCAGCCCTGCAGGGTTGGGGACACACCCCCCTGTGCATCCGTCATCACGTCCCAGGGACAGGCCGAGGCAGAACTGCACGGGCAGAGCTTGTGCACAAATGGGAACACACGGCAGCCCATCACGATGGACTCTAAAGGGAACTGCCCCGTGGCACAGAACACGAGCTGCCAGGTGAAGCAGGAGTCACAGGTAACGCAGCTATAAACAAGGCGGGACGAAAACCGGAACTGGCGGCAGTGTGTTACTAACTCCTTTATCCTCAAAGGGCAGCTCACGGAGATTTCTTCAGATATTATACACACATTATCTCCATCTGCCCAGGCCCCACATCATCCTCAATGACACTCTCTCAGACCCCACCTCATCTATTATCAACAAATCCTGTCACTCTACCTGCCAGATGTATCCAGAAAGAAGGAAAACAACAAGTTTCACCCAAGAGGAAAAACAGAAAAAATATCTGATACCTACACATGTAGGGAGAGCATAAAACATGCATGAGGATGATCAACAGTGAATGCAGGACTGCAGCTCCATATATGTATCAGGGAGGGATGCACGCAGTGTTTTATTTCTGTGATTCATTTTTAAAACCTGAATATTGGTTATACTTATTCTGTATACTGAAAAAAATGACAAAGCAGCTTGGCATTAAAAAAGAAAAAAATCTTTCTAGGATGACTCATCCCCTGTGGTTTTCTAAATAGCTTCAGTTTCACTAAAGCACAAGACATCTGTTCATTATTAGCCTCTAACTAGACACCTGGGCTCCTGGGGGTGGCAGAAATCTTACTTGTTCTGATAAAGTTTCTTTATCCACCAGACCAGCCTTACCATTTGCATCTGAAAGGCCGCTTGCCTGCCCTCTGATCCATGGAACTGGGTCTCCTTCTGGCCCCATCCAACAGTGATAAACTTGCCTAGAAAACGAGTGATTGAGAAGAGGTGAGACAAACCAGTAAGCTAAATGAAACAAAATAAAAGCAGTTTCACTGCTAGTCTTCAAGGAGTTAGCAGCTAGGAATGACTTGGGTGCTGGGAACCCTCAATAACTGGACCAGCGGTCAACAAAACCCATGTTCCACACTACACGCCTCAGTGATTCTGAAGACTTCGAAGTGCCCTAATTTTGGACAGAGCTTTACTGCCATCACACATATTCCAAATTCCCTTGATGACACTTAGCAATCCACCCCCCTTAACAAAAAGAGGAATGAAACATGGAGCATTTATACAATATATCCACTGATAATAAGACAAGAGCTGGGAATAAAATTATAATTACAAGCGTCCAATTCACTAAAAGTTCCCAACCTCCCAGTTAGTGGAGGAAGGGACAGGAGAAGATGGAATGCAACCCCTCACACAGACAGAGACTGAGGCCAAAATTAGGACACAGGCCATCTGCCTTCCAAGCTGAGGTGCTTCCTAAATCATAATGCTTCCCTTACATAAAATATGAAGTCAGAGCTGCTAAAACAAAGCGCCCCCTCTTCCTGGAGGTAGGGTCTGGCACCCACCTGCAAACAAGTACTACAGAGGTGCCCCTCAGAGCACTGGCCAGATCCAGGGCCCAATCTTCCCTCCCACCACTGATTCTGATGCTGATGAAGTGGGTTGTTTATAATCTGTATAAATTATGGGTCAGCAAGACCACTTCCTATCTACTCTGCATTGACCCATCCAAGTACTGTAGTACCTCAGGGCATACCCTGATTCTGGGTACAAAGAGCAGCGCTATCCTGTGCACACACCTGGGCTTCTACCTCCAAGTTTCCACAGACAGGTAAAGGACCAAGGAGCGAGGCCAGTGAACTTTTCCAATGGGATGAGACGATAAGCGATGGGGCTACCACTGGAATCAGCAAACTACGGCCTGCGTCTGTTTTGACGGATCGACTGTTACCGGAACACAGCCGCATCTGTTCCTTCGTGTGTCTTCTACAACTGCTTTCCCACCACAGCAGCAGAGCTGAGTGACTGCGACAGAGGCCACAAGGCCTGCAAAGCCCTCAACGGAGCAAGTCTGTCAACCTCAGAGAAAGGCATTTTCTTTTTTTTCTTTCTTTTTTTAACTACATTTTATTGATTATGCTGTTACAGTTGTCCCACTTTCCCCCCCTTCTTGCCCCCCACCCCCTTACCCCCCCTTTCCCCACCCTTTAGTTTTGTCCATAGGTCATACACATAAGTCCTGCTCCTGCACTTCCTATACTATTCACCTGACACCAGTTCAGCTAGGACTCAGCACAGGTTGCCTCGTCTGAGAAGACTTTCCTCTCCGTTACTCCGTCCCCTTATGCCCCGCTAATGCCTGCACATCAAGCAGTGAACTAATGGGACTCCTTAAGGGAAAAGCCAAATTATCCACAGAACCGAACACCACCAAGTTCACACCTCCTCAAAAATTATTACTGAATAAATAAATTACTTTTGAATGAATAAATGAGCAGCAATTTTCCCAAATGACTTCTCAGAGTCGGTGGAACAAGAAGCATGAGGTTAGACCTCAGCAAAAGTCAAAAATCAGCCTTCTCTCTGATCTTTCTTGTTTTCTCCCCAAAGTTTACCCCAGAAATGCTCACCTCACTCTAGCTAGTGTTCAATCCCCTTCATCGAACCTCCAGCCTCTGCCTTTCCCGGGTTTGGGGCAATGATTATCTAGGTGACCCTAAGCAGATTTCTATTCCCCAGGTTACTGACAAAGCCAACTCTCAGACCCGAGAGGCACCAGAGGTATGCCTTTCGAGATCTGGGGTGTGGTAAAGGAAGTGGGCGATCAGACACTTAATAAATGGGAGTTCAAGCTTCACAGTTCCTTGGGTTTAGGACATGACATTAGAGTGCAAGAAAATTATCAAACCTGAGAGGAACTTCAGGTCACAAAATGTTTCAAACAAAGTTACACTCACTTTCACCAAAATCATTCTGGTGGATTTGCTGTTCCATGATTGGTTCAAAGTCTTTTGTCATCATAATCAGGGTCTGTTGACCTTGGAGGGACACAAACAAGAATGATTTCATTTTCATGTAACACATTTGCCATTCGTAAGTATCAGTGGCACTGGAAGTTACAGAGCAGGCATGGAGGAGTTTATAGTCAGAACAAGGCAGACAGAATTCATTCAATTGTGGGAACCGCCCTGCCTGGTTTCAGAAGCTGTAACCCCCCATGGCTAAGGCTGAGTAAGAGACCTTGGGACCATAAGCCACTAAAGAGACAAAGCTTATCTACCTGCAGGAGTGCTGCCTCTGTCCCCTTTACTTCCCCCTGCTTGGCCCCGGGCAGATGACTGGTTAGTCAATGACAGGCAAGATTCCTCAAGGGAGGGACGACCTAAGACAGGCATGGTCACAAGGGGGCCCTCAGGGAAGGACTTGGGGGCTACAGAAAAAGGGGGTGATGGACCCTCACCCCTTGGCTTTGACATAACCCAAGTCCTCATCCTTTCTGCAAGAAGTCTCCTAATCTCTTGGCTGCCTTGCTTCCTCTGCCTGACTTAAGCCTGAAACAATGCCAGAGGGTGGTGCAGCCCTGGGCAGGAACAAGGGGTTCCCCAGGGCGATCAGGCCTAAGAAAGAATGCATAAAATCCTGTGAACCCTGCTTAGCTAAGAATGTCCTCAATTTTCTGATAAGGGTCCAAGCATAAAATGAGTTTGTTCCCCAAAGTTTTATGGCCCTTTAGCTAACTGACCCTGACTCAGAATAAGCCCTCAGAGTTCTTTGTATGTTATCTGTTGTTTGATCCTTACTGCCTGACAATGACTGATGAGCTTTACCTGTATTACTGCGCAAATATAACCCAATAAAAGCCCATTAAGGAACAGGTTCCTGGCCCTTCTCCTTTGAGAGATTGGCCAACTTTTCTCCTCAAGCAGATCATGTCTTGGTAGACTTATTCTCATCTGTGGCGGCAGGAGTCGGGGGAGGCCCTGTGGGTGGAGCCCTTCCCACAATTCAAAATATTTTAACTCTCATTTTTTAAAAAAAGAGCTCTTGACATGGTGCTTATTCTCAGCTATTTATGGATGTAAGGCTAACATGAAAGTCGACATAGCCGTCCTCTCTAAATTATAATGCTGGTATAACTGTTCAAAGAAAATTTCTGAAACCTACACAGACCAAAATGTAGCCCTGTGAGATACCAGGAGCCATGTTTTATAAAAGTCAGTGGGGATTAATGGCGAGCTCACCTGTAGCAAGAAGCAGCAGCTCTTGGTCAGGACTCCAACTCATGACGGAGATGCCACTGGCTACACTCCCAACACATTCCAGCTGAGAGTGGTGGAGAAAGAGAAGGAAGATTTCAAAACTCCACTGTCCCAGTGAATAGTTACTGCACCCTTAGTCAAATAGTTAAAAATGAAACACAGAAATATAAATCTATTCAATAAAGACAGGAATGACAGGGAAGGGGAAAGGCCAAAAAGAATGTGGGGAACGAACAGTGAAAGGTGTTCCTTATAAGGCACAATGAGAAACACGGACTCTGCCTTGCAGACACTGAGAAGCCACAAATGGGGAGGATCTGCACCCTCTGATCAGATGAATAGACTGAAGGAGCTCAGTAATCATGAAATAAAATGCTATAAAATGTTTTGAAAGTAAAAACAATGCTTTTGACATATGAGAAATACTATTTAAATTGTACTTGATGGCTTTGGTATTTCTTACCAGAAACTGAAAGTAAGATTTATTATTGTGCTAAGTGGAATGGTTGAAAGCAAAGGTGTCAGATTTAGACTGCCAGGGTTCATATCCCCTCTGATAATTAATTGTAGGTCTTCAGCCTAGTTACTTAAGCTCTCTATGCTGCAACACCCTCTAGTGCTAAAGAATGGGAACAAGTCCTGGCTGTTGTGGCTCAGTGGATTGAGTGCCAGCCTGTGAATCAAAAGGTCACTGGTTCGGTTCCCAATCAGGGCACACTGCTGGGTTGCAGGCCAGGTCCCCGGTGGGGGATGCTTGAGAGGCAACCATACATTGATGTTTCTCTCCTTCTCTTTCTGCCTTCTCCCCTCCCTAAAAATAAATTAAAAAAAAAAAGGAAAGGGAACAAACACAATCTGGCACCTAAGATTGCAGTGAAGAGTACGTAAAATTTTGCATGAAAAGCACTCAAAAAAGCGCCTGGCATATTGTAAACATTGAATAAATGTCAGCTACTATTATTATATTATTAGTAATATTATAACTCCTATTGCACGATCAATGTTAAAGAGATCACAACAAAGGAAGTAATCAAAGAAGTTTAAAAAGAATCAAACAACAGTGTGAAACTCTTGCTATTAAGAAGGTAAGAACAGAAATTCAGAAAGTCAATCTCATGCTAGAGCAGAGAAAGAGGCTAATGACTGAAATCTGTCTCCTCTGGGAATCCTAAAATACGCATTATGATAGTTTATTACTATAGTACCTGTAATTCAGGGGCTCTGAAGTTAGCCATCAACTTAATCAGCATTCGTAACAAAAAACATAAGCCATATAAACATTTCACAGACTTTCTAATTGAGAAATATAGGTTATAACTCAGGATCAAATTCTGATAAGAGGTGAGCTATACCACTCAAGAATGGCCAGGATTTTTTTCATGTAACTGTTCTGATTAACAAATGTGGCAGACAAAATTGAGTTTTATAAGAACCCTGAAATACAGCTAAAGCCATGCCAACAAGTTTTTGTAAATAAATACGTAATGCAAAGACTCTAATTTGCAAAACACTTAAACATTACAGCTCATGAATTTTTAAACTTCTACACAAAACAAGATCTTGTTTGAGGACGCGTGAGGCTTCCTCCTCAGGGGACTCCTGTGCTTACCTGGTGTGTGTTGAGATTGCAAAGGATGACATCGCCAGAGGCCGTGGCCACACACACAGACTCCTGATCCAGCAAGTCCTGAACACCAACAATGCAGCCGCTCCCATCCTCCGGGAGAAAGCCTTCTGCCACTAGAGGGAATTCATTTCTCACCTTTCGCCAGAACAGACACATAAGCAAACTAAGCCAATCTCGTTCCAAGAACAATTCATAACATTTCCAGAAGTAAAATACTTTTTAATGCTTCCTTTATAATATAAAAGCATTCAAAAACGATTTTTTCTAGATTAGAATTCAAACTTCCATCTGAAAACTCTTACAACCCTACCATCTTCAACAAAAAAATGAATGCAAACTTTTTGCCACACAAATGCAAAATAAAAGCAAGAAGCCTGGTCTCTTTAAAAGTTTCCAATAAAATATGAAGATAATAACGATGATTTCCTAAGATTTCTATGTATGGAGAAAAGGACTAAGAATGTAATCATCTAAAATATATTAGTAGCAAAATATAATTATGGGACAATATTAGAATCAACCCAAAGAGCTTTTAAATATACACAGGGCAGGACAAAAGTAGGTTTGCAGTTGTGAATATGTGAAACAGTTTATTCATGTATTATTATTTCCTAGCTATTGTATTATTTTCCATACAAACAGTTATATTTCTGTAGGTTTCCATACAAACCTACTTCTGCCCCACTCTGTGCGTATATACCATATTTTGCCGTGTATAATGAGCGCCCACATTTTTGGCCCAAACTTTCTGGAAAAAAAGCTTTAATTTTTTTTTTGGTTGGTATATATATTTTTTTAAATTATTTTATTGTTGTTCACTTACAGTTGTCTGCATTTACCCCCCACCCCAACCCCAGGCAAACCTACTTCCCTCCCTTGCTTCCACCCTCCCCCTTGGTTTTGTCCATATGTCCTTTATAGCAGTTCCTAAATACCCTTGTCCCCATTATCCCCTTCCCCCTTCCCTCTGCTTACTGCCAGATTGTTCTAAATTTCAATGTCTCTGGTTATAATTTGTTTCTCTGGTTGTCTTTTGCTTGCTTACCTCACAAGCGTCTTGGCTGTGGCTGATCTGAATTCCCCGGTAGCTGATCTGGCCTCGGTGCCTTCTCTCATGAGTCCTTATATAAAACCCCTTAATATCTCATATAGTAAAGGCTGCGTGATATACTCCTTGAACTTGACCTTATCTGAGAAGCACTTTATCTGCCCTTCCATTCTAAATGACAGTTTTGCTGGATAGATTATTCTTGGTTGTAGGTCCTTGCTTTTCATGATTTGAAATATTTCTCTCCAGCCCCTTCTTGCTTGGAAGGTTTCCTTTGAGAAATCCGCTGACAGTCTTACGGGAATTCCTTTGTAGGTAACTGTCTCCTTTTCTCTTGCTGCTTGCAAGATTTTCTCCTTATTCTTAATCTTGGCTAATGTTATTATGATGTGCCTTGGTGTGTTCCTCTTTGGGTCCCACTTCTTTGGGGTTCTCCGAGCTTCTTGGACTTCCAGGAAGCCTATTTCCTTTGCCAGATTTGGGAAGTTTTCGTTCATTACCTGTTCAAAAATACGTTCAATTTCTTGGTGTTCCTCCTGTCCTTCTGGCAGCCCTATGATCCGGATGTTGGGTCATTTACAAATGTTTCTGAGGTTCCTGAGTCCCTCCTCATTTTTTTGAATTCTTGTTTCTTCCTTCTGGTCCACCCCATTGGTTTGAGTCCCAGCTTCCTTTTTTCCCCTATTGGTTCCCTGTAAATCTTCCTCCATTATCTTCATCGTGTTCTTCATTTGTTCAATTATTTGCGTCCACCTTTCTCCCAGTTTTGTGAGCATCCTGATTACCAGTGTTTTAAACTGGGCGTCTGTTAATTTGGCTATCTCTTCGTCTGTTAGTTGTAATTTGTTCTGATCTTTCATTTTGGCCATTTTCATTCTTTTTTATCTCGGCGCACCTGTCGGAGTCTTAGGTGTGTGTCGGTGCCTGGTAACCTGGGTCGCTTTTTTGTGATGTTTCCTCTGGGGGCGGGGCCTGGGAGGGAGCAATGGCGTCTGCCGTTCACCGCCACTCCCTATCACCCTCGGCTCCCCAGTTCCCCACTGCCTTTTCCACCAGTCTCGGCCCTGCTGGTTCCCACTGGCCTCTCCAGTTATGCCGCCGGCCTGCGAGGTTCACCCGTTGCTCGGGGTAGTGTTTTGTTTAGGCGCTCCCGGGGTGAGTTCCTCCGGGCAAACTGCCTCTCACTCCGCTCCTCCGCTTGGTTCTGCCCCGCTTACCGGCCTGGACGTACATCCTCCCCAACTTCCTGGGTGTCGGACTTCCCTTCAGTTCGATTCTGTCCGTTCTGGTTGTTTATTTTTCGCTACTGAGTTCGTTGTTTAAACTCTCTGGTTGCGAGTGGCAGCACAGTGCGTCCACCTACACCGCCATCTTGGCGGAAGTCCCTCATTTTAATTTTTTAATTCAATTATTTATTTATTTATATTTAGATAGTTGTTTTTTGAATTCTAAAGGAATTTTAGCATTTATTTTTTGAACACACAGGTATGGTTATTGCTTTCTAGAGTTACACTATTAATGCATAAGCATAAATAAAAGAATTAAAAATATTTATATAGATATGGAATTAGTACTACCTATATATAATGAGCATCCTTATTTTTCCCTAAAAAATGGCAAAAAGTGTGCATTATATACAGCAAAATATGGTGTGTGTGTGTGTGTGTGTGTAGTCTGTCCGGAAAAAGTCTTATCATTGTTAATATAACAAGAACAATTTGCATGACATCAATGTAACCTGGCAGCCAAGGAGAGTGGACTGGAATGCGCATGCATGAACAATAACGACTTCACTGTACTAGTCAGTGGGGGCAGTAGATGCCATTCAGTGAGCATGGGTACTGTGTGGCTGTCACATTCAAAATGACTGAGTAGAGCAATGAATCTCCATCAAATTTTGCGTGAAGCTTGAACATTCCTCCACGGAAACTATTCGGATGATTCAGAAGGCTGCAGCTATGGGCAACTGGTGATTGGCAGCTTCATCACAATGCACCTGCTTATGCATCACATCCCATGTAGAGTTTTTTGGTGAAACATCAAATCACCCAGGTGACTCAGCCTCCCTACAGCCCAGATTTGGGGCCCTGCGACTTCTGGATTTTCCCAAGACTAAAATCACCTTTGAAAGGGAAAAGACTTCAGACCATTGATGAGACTCAGGAAATTACAACAGGGCAGCTGATGGCGACTGGGAGAACTGTGTGAGGTCCCTAGGTAACTACTCTGAGGGAGACGGCAGCATCATTGTCCTATGTACAATGTTTCTTGTATCTTATATCTTCTTCAATAAATGTCTATTTTTTCATAATACATGGCTAGATGTTTTCTGGACAGACCATTTGAGAGACAGATAGATATGCATGTATGTATGTATGTATGTATGTATGTATGTATGTGTGTGTGTGTATTCAGGATCCAGGAGTGAAGATCCTGATTTAGCTGGTATGGGATGGAGGCTGAAACATGGTTTTCAAAAGGCATTTTTCATTGCAGCCCCAGTTGAGAACCACTGTTACAAATAGTACGAGGTAGAAAGAGTAAAAAGTAGGGCACCCCCACAAAATATACGGTGAGAGTTTTGTCAACTCGGATTTAAAACAGTAGTAAAGTTAAAGGTAAGTTACTATTTAAGTTATGTCGAGTATGACATCAGTACAAAGCAAAGGGAGTGCTCATTTAGGAGTATAAAACTGTAGCACAATTTAAAGACTATCCAGGGAAAGCAGGTTTAGAAAGAGACAAGTCAAGAGTCAGGCCAGGCGCTAGCGTGCGCCGTGGAAACTCACTTCTCTGGTAGCAGGGTCCACTTCCAGCAGCCCGCGTTCGGAGCCAATGAGCACTGTGCCCTGTTCAGTTCGGAGGGAGAAGCACTGAGGTTTCCCCGGAGCCTGAATATCCCTGAACTCCAGGGTCCGAAGTAACTTCAGATTTCTCATGATGGAGAATTCCTGAGAGAGAAGTACAAATATCCCTTGATAAAGCACTTACTTCTAAGAGAAAAAAAATTAACATCAGATATTCTAGGAAAGTTAAAAAGAACAAAATAAATGGGAAAACATTTTATTTTTGACTATGAGGATAACTTTATACCCTCGTAGATTTATAAAATCATGTAAAATCCATATATATATGTATACATGTATATACACACACATTTTTAAAGAGAAAATCTGGAATAAAATACTTTATTATCACTAGGTACACCTATTTATAAACTGGGATATACTTTCATTAAAAATTAATATCTAAATCAAAAATAGAAATAAATGTAAGCTTATATGGTTCTAAGGGGGAAATCAAGACACTGTAAAATTACAACAGTTTACTTCAAAATGACGACCAACATTTGGGAAGCTTGTGACTTGATATAACATCTTCATGTTTTCCTGGCCTGTTTTTTGCCAGTGCAATAGAAGGGCGAGAAAAGAATGATAAATAGGAAACCTACTTTGGTCTGACAAAATCAGACTTGATTTAATGCATAACATTATCTACATAGGAGAAAAACAAATGTTAACGTACTGGATATTTATACTGAGATCCCTTTAAGGTTTATAATTGGAAGTCCCTAAGTTATGTTAGGGGTAGCAATTCCACAGACCACACCGGACTTAATGCCGCCATATTCTAAGGTGAGTTCTCCTATCTCTGCATTTCATACGTATGACACTGGAAAAGATGAGTTAATCCTCCTCCTACACAGCAGATAATGTGAAGGGCGACATGAATGATATAACATATAATGTGGGCTAAGAGGAAGGCAAAACCATACATGGTGGAAGCAAAGAAAAAAATCAAGGCTGACAATGGTTTTGTAAGCTTTAGTGATATTTACATTCAAGAACGTGTAGAGCCCTGGCCAGTGTGGCTCAGTGGATTGAGTGCCATCCTGTGAACCAAAGGGCTGCAGGTTCGATTCCCAGTCAGGGCACATGCCTGGGTTGCGGGCCAAGTCCTTAGTAGGGGCCACATGAGAGGCAACCATACATTGCTAAATCTCTCTCTTCCCTTCTAAAAATAAATAAAATCTCTCTTCCCTTCTCTCTAAAAATAAATAAAATCTTAAAAAAAAAAAAAAAAAGAAAGTACTTCTAGAAATTACTTGAACCTATACTACACCAGGAAGGTTTCAAATTTAAATCTAATTTTATACAGAAAGTTTAGGCTTTTCAAAACATATAAAAATTACATCTTTTATCTTTAAACATAAAGATGACCACTGGTATAGGATGTGAAATATAGGTAGATTTGAGAGAGGAGTAAGGAGGGGATAAGTGGCAAGAGAAGGACAGGTGAGAGAGCGACCAAATGTGTGGTTTCCTGGCTGTCTTTCATTCTGGTTTACCTCCTAATAATCATGCTCTTACTGCTGCCATGATCACATCACCAAAATACCTTCCTATCCCTCCCTGTGAACTTGGATCCCATTCACCAATAGCCTATGGGGCTGAGGTCCATGGACCCCAGGATAAGAATCTGGAGGGTAAAGGCACTAGGAGCTGACGACTCACTTTTCCCTGTTATCTTACTGTTCCCATCACTGACCCTCCAGCAACGGGCCCTCACCCTGGCACAGCCCTTGCTCCCAGTCTCTAGAACTCCCAAGACCAGCCTCATCACCCCCACCCCCAGAGGTACCAACACCATCCAGGCGGGACCCTCCAGACATCTGAAATCCAGTGACACGTGGGCTCCTCTTCTGAATTCCAGAAGTGTCAACTCCAGAAGTCTGAGCCCCAGCTTTCCGATGCCTCTCCCCAAGTTCAGGCCATGACAATCCCAAGGCCTGCCCTGTTCTCATCACCAGCCCTAGCTGCGTGGTTGCTACTCCTGTCATTCTACCTTTCGTAACTTCATCGCCCCCTTTTGCTTTTCATTCCTCTGCCAGCCATTTAACTTGTTCTACTTATTAAATTCTGTTCAAACAACATGTGGTTTCTACTTTCCCAACTGGACCCTGACTGACAAATACTGCAAACCACCTGGGTTCTCAAATCACTGAGCTTCCAGAACCACCAGCCAAGGTGAGCTCATCATTCATCTCCCCCCGGCTTCCCTCCCCAACTCTCCCAGTCTCAAAAAGAACTTCTCTACATTTTCACACCCATCATCCTTACCCCTTTTCTTCTCAGGTGTCCCCAAGCCTTTGCAAGGATAGGAAGGGAATAAGCATCCTCCAAACTTCCCCAGGACCTCAACTTATTAGTATCCTTTCTTACAGCTGCAGTCTCCAACTCCCAGCCCCAGCCTTCACATGTGGTAAAGATCTCTCTCCACCAGAGATCAATCCTGACCTCCAAAACTTCTGACTTCTCCATTTTCTTCCTTGCTCCTTCGCCCATCTGTCTCTAAGCTAATTATCATGCCTCTGACTTCAAGTACCAGTTAGATCACTAATATGCCCGGGAAATCTATCTAGCCCTGACCCTCCCTAAACTGGACACTAACCCCACATTTTCTATCTCCTGATGTTATAACAAGGATATCTCACAAACACATCAAATGCAGCCTGGAAAAAGAAGTAAGCACTTGCTACTTTCCCATCAAATGCTTTCCCTATTTGGGGGCATGGCCATTTCTCTCTGTTCCCGAACCTGAAACCTATCTACCTATTTTTTGCTCACACTTTTCATACTAAACTGTTCACTGGTTACCTCCGTTGCTGTCACTATACAGCTTGAATCCTTCATACAGTAAGTACCTAGTCAATCCTAAGATCCGGTCTGTGGCCTACATCAAACACGGAATGAGCATTTTCTTAAGTGCTCAAATCTGAAGACAGTCACTGCCTCCAAGGAGGCCACCGTTTAACGGTACAGAGGGCCATATAATATACCACATTAGATGGAGAAGCACAGGGGACAACAACTTCTCCACCAAAAAGTCGCAAACACGAGAAAGAACCCGCAGCACAGTATTCGAACCTCCAAAAACCGTCGCCTTCTATCGTGTATTAATCGATTGGCTTTCAGCGGTATCGTCCACTCCTGCAAGGAACCCGCGGGCTGGGTAAGTGTGCAGCTGGGGAGCAGAGCCCTCCTCCTCCACCCATGGCCGCAGGAGAGGAGATGGCAAGCCTGCACAACGAGAACTTAAGGCTCGAGGGCAGAGGTGGTAACGCTGCATTCCATCCCTGGCCTGCAGAAGGCAGAGGCTGCGCGCTCGGGGGTTCCCAGCAGCAGGACAACCCCGGGCGGACAGGGCCAGCCCGGAAGAGTCTCTAGAACGCCCACCTGACGCTGCGCGCTGACCCCTGAACAGCGGTGAGTCCACCCTCGCCTCCCAGGCCACGCTCAGCCGGCCTCCCGGAGTCCTCCCGAGCTTGCGCACACGACTCTCCCCGACGACCGCGGTTCCCGAGCTCTCGCGGCGCGTGCTGGGCATCCGGGCCGCCCGATCCCCGGAGATAGTGGCTGAAGCTGGGCGGAGAGACAGCGGCTTAGACGAAGACGCCTGAGCGAAACAGACCAGACACGCGAGACGCACGCCTCGTAGCGCGGGAGGGACGTCCTGAGGCTGAGGGGGTGTGGCCGGCTTTCTACTCAAGTGGCCCCAGCGGGGGCTGGGAGAAGCGGCGTCCTCCTACCCAGCCTATTGTATTTCACCCCCACTTTGACGTCAACCCTAAAGCCCAGTGATTGGCGCCAGTGGGCGGGGCCATCAGAGCCGGTGTAGCAGCTGTTGCGCACCCGCGGAACGCGCTCCGGAAGGACAGCCTCCTTCCGGGCCAGGATGGAGGAAGCGCTTGGGTGTCTGAGGGAGGTGGAGGAGGTAGCGGCGCCCGAGGTCGCCATGGCTACCTGCCCGGTGGCGATGGAGCCGGTGGTGCCGTCACTAGTGGATCGTTACTTCACTCGCTGGTACAAAGCGGGTAAGTGGGGCATGGTGTCGGTCTTTCGTCGGCCGCATTGGCCTGATGTCGTAGGGACTAGGGCGACCCATCAGAAGCTTCGCGCTCCCCCGGCGCTTCATCCCCATATTGGAAGGAATTGGACCTCTCTGTTGCCTGCAAGCAGGAGGGAGTGGGCATTTGCAAAGACCTGTTGGAGTGAACTGTAGCAGGGTGCATTCGGGGGCCGACGAGTGCTGTGCGAATTCCAGGGTGGATTGCTTTCGGGAAGATGGTAGTCTAAAAAGAGTGAGGCCCTGCAGTAAGCAGGGGTTGGATTGCAATCTCCTGGAGGGCCTGAAGGGATTTGAGGGGCACAATCCTCTAGGGAGGGGCAATACCTAAAGTAATTTAGATGATCAGGTTGTAACTAAGGTACGGATGGAAAGAAGATGGTGGGTTAGAATAGAGGCATTTAGAAAGCAGAATCTAACAGTTTTACTGAAAAAGAAGCCGCCAGTATTATAAACATCTGCCACTTAGTAGGTATTCTGTCGTGTTGTGTTCCCAGTAAAGACCAGTGGTGGAAGCATAGTGGAGGATCTTCCTGTAACCCCATACTTGCTGTCTTTCATTCAAGGATTACAGGTGCACTCGTTTTAAAAAATATTTAGCCAAATTTAGGGTGACTTACGGTCCCGCTTACCAATAACTGGGGCGTTTTACGGATTCCGAGACATTCAGCGCTAACATCAAAACAGTCCTAGGCAAAGCAGGAATTAGTCACTCTAAAACTGACTGACAAAACATACACTAATGTATTATATAAATAGCGCATTGCTAATTGCATTTTTGTAATAGAAATGTGTACTCATTTGAAAATGGGGATAAAGCAAGATGGAGCAAAGTTAATAATCACTTTAAGGATGAATGATTCCATCTGGTCCATGTCTCTTAAATACTTGATAGCAAGCCTTTTAGATATATCTTTTTTGAGTAATGAGGAGATACAAGTGATTGGCCTTTATAATTAAGTATGTCTATGAACCAAATCATGTACTAGTCAGTGGTAGTAAATACTGACTCCACAACCATCTGATCCACTCATTCTTCTAGATGTCAAAGGAAAACCCTGTGAGGACCACTGTATACTACAGCACTCTAACCGGTAAGCAAATTGGGAATTTTAAATTATCAAAAAATATTTCTGGTATTGTAGCCTGGTAGGGGCTTGGGTTGAATAAGTGTTCAGTAAATGATTATCTTCCATTGCGCTGAAATAGTATTATTTATTGTAGGATTTTGGTTGAAAAGAGTGAGCCTTTTAGTGTCTACTTAAGCTAAATAAACCTGATCACCCAAACATCCAAGTGGACCACCACACCCTCAGTCAGCCACTGCCTTAAGTAACCAGCCTGTGCTTAACCACGGAACCGCCAGAGCCCGAGGCGAGGCGGAGGCCTAGGTGGTATCCTGTACATACAAGCATTCCTTACTTCTTCCCACCGCAGTGCTACCTAAGACCTTGTACTCTTCCCTTCTCTGGGAAGGATATAAAATCCCACTCTCTCCTCTTTTTTAAACTGCATTCCCGTCTAGTCACCAGAGGAGAATGGGTGGAAAAGGTAGTTGACTAAACAAATGTCAGCTCAGATATTCTTTCGTCGGTAGAATCTGTGTTGTGAGGGGAAGAATTGTACCAAGCCGTAACACAGGATCGATGTTTGCTCCTCGTAGAGTATGTGTCATCACCTTGGCAGAAGCTCATCCGGTTCTTCAGAGCGGAAAAACAATTAAAAGCATTTCCTATCAAATCAGCACCAACTGTAGCAGGCTTCAGAACAAGGTGTCTGGGAAATTTAAACGGGTATGTTGCTGTAATTCTCTGCTTAAATCCTCTGTGTCACAGTCATGGTAGGTCCACATGGTCTCAGAATCCAGTGATGTGTGCTCAGCAGTCTTCCCTGGCAGTTTGAGATGCGGATCTTAAGAATACTTCAACCCTAAAGAAATTCCCAGACCAAAAAATGAGGTATTTCAGGAGGTGTAGGATCTGCCTGTCATTTCAGGTTCTGTACCGACACCGCTGTCATTCCCAGGATGGAGGACGGGGAAGATGGGTCTTTGAATGGACAACTCTAATACCAATAAAATGAGATGTTTTGTCCCTTCTAGTTTAAGTAAGCCAGTATTAAGAGTTCTATAAAATTTAGGTGACTACCTCTTCTTTACCATATATTTCCACACGTAAATTAAAAACAAAACAAAAAAATTCCTGAGATAGTAAGAAAAATCAATCTGAAAACATATACAGTATTTGCTCCTTAGCATTTCCATTCCTTAATCATTGCCAATTTCATGCACATGGGCAGCCACACCCTCTACCTCCACATCGTGCTCAGCTGTACAAAATGTTATCTACACCCTCTACACCTCTAGGCAGGATGGACACAGTTTATTAAAGTATCACTTTTAGTGGCTCTGTCATAGAGAATGATTTAGGTCCTTCACTTACTGAGTTCATACTAACAATTTCTGCTAATAACCCTCACTGTTTATACGTCCCTTTGTAGGCCTGCAGTCCCCTAATAATGTGCCCTGTGCTTCTTGATTTTTCCTCATTCAGGAAACTCAAGGACTTAGAAAAGCATTTTTAAAAGATGACATCTACAGATCACAAGTAAAACCATTAGTGCTTGAGAAAGTCCTGTGATAAATCTTTGTCCAAAATATTGTAGTAACATCATTGTTACTACTGAAGAGGGACCTGCAAATAGAACCCACTACAGATAGGTTTTGACTGGATCTCAGCACTCCCAATCATTTATTCTTACAAGGGAGGTGATAAAAAGGAGTCAAAACACTTCTGCTCTTTGACACTGTCGCAGTGCTAGACAAATTTGGGTTTGAACACCCAACCCCTCCTCCTAAAGGTAGGGAGTTGCACTGACTAGTATTTTGAAATGAAGTGCCCACATGCAGAGGAGTGAAGCCAAGGTGGTATATCTGAATGTTATCTAATAACATTTTGAGTAATTGAGATCATAGGGGACAGCACTGTGACTCAAATGCCTATGTTCAGAACAGGAAAAAGTCCTGGAGGGGAATAAAAGAGCGACATACCTGCCTGAGTTTCCCGTGAGCATCCTTGTAGATTTGTGTCAGAAACTCCCCTGACACCCATAGAGTAAAGTACACAAAACAGTAACCCAGCCATAGCATTCTAATGTGCATGTCAAAATGTGGTGTGTACTTCTGGGTTATAGGGTAATGGGTAAACAATTCTTACTTGTTACTGAAAACTTTTCTGTTTTCCAAATTGCCCTCAAAGTTCATTACTTTTTAACTAGAAAAACATCCCTTTGTCAAAAAGTCTTACAGAAGGTAGGGGTCTTAATGGAACTAACTTTGTGCAGTATTGATGTCACACTGTTGTGAAGAAGTTTCTATTGCTTATTGATGAATTTCCCTATACTGTTGAAATCCTTATAACTGGCTATATGCAGCTTTCTCTTTTAAAGTTCATAAAATATATTCTTAATCTTTAAACTAGCTATCATTGCATGTGTCTTAGTTTGCCTTTCCCCCTAGAACCTGGCCCATAGCAGGCACTCACACAAACATTTGAATACATGAGTAGTTTTTGGAACACTAATTCTGGGACTATATCCCGTGATAACACGGAGCATCACCTCTCAAAGGGAAGTGGGAGTGTACATCAGCTACTTACCTGTCTGTTCCCTTTTGTTATCAGGGGGCACAGTTTCTAACAGAGCTTGCACCTCTGTGTAAGATTTACTGCTCAGATGGAGAAGAATATACTATATCTAGGTGAGCTACACTTTAACTGTAATTTAGCGGGGGCGGAGAAGGAGGTAAAATTATTCTACAGACAGTTTTTTTTCAACAGCTGTGTTCGAGGACGATTGATGGAAGTGAATGAAAATATCCTCCATAAGCCTTCTATTCTTCAGGAGAAGGTGAAGGGGGTGGGGGCACATGATTGCATCCTCATACTTCTCATCTGACTTTTGTCATTGGGCAGGCTACATGTTCTATTTCTTTTCTAGCCATCCACTGAAGGTTACATTGCAGTTGTGTTGCCCAAATTTGAAGAAAGTAAAAGCATAACAGAAGGGTTACTGACACAAAAACAGTATGAGGAAGTCGTGGTAAAACGCATTAACGCCGGGACCGCTGCATCGTGAGGACTGGGACGGCGTGAAGAGCGACGTGGCATTGGATCATGCGCTCAAGCAGCCCCGGCACACGGCGAGAAGCACACTTGAGCGCCAGCCGTCTGCACGGGAGCCTTGGTTCCCGTTTTTGTCTTCAGCCTCCCAGATCTACCCTGCCATGGACTCACGCTGCTCTTTTTTGCGTTTCTATTTCTAAAAACTGGCAAGTAAAAGTTATTTGTTTGATTGTTTTTCATTAAAAACAAGCAAAACACTTTTGAGGAAATTTGGAAAAGACAAAAGTTAAGTAGCAAGTAAAAATAATTTACCCATTGTCCTGTAACTCATTAGTAAACACTGCATTTTGACATACTTCTGTTTCAATGTTACATCAGGGTTCACTGGTTTTGCTGAAACTTCCATCAGTTTGAAGGTAAAAGAAACAAGAGCTGGCCTTTCTTACCCATTCTGCTTCCATGTGACCCTACTAAACAGTCTAGTCCCACCCCTTCTGCCCTAATTCCTCTCCAGGTCGTGGGGGAGAGGCGGCATGTGGAGTGAACCTTCTCATGCCGCTGGATGGCCCTCCTCTGAATCGAAGTAGAACCAAACGCCGTGGTTCTTATGCGAGGGCCAGCACGAAAGGGCTTTGAAATATACAAAGGGTTTGGCTTAAAATACAAAGGGCTTTCCTAACGTGTGGAGTATTAGAATGTAGTACATACACTGTAGTAACAGGGTAATGAGCAAAGGAGAAGTCACTGTATTTCAGAGACAGGTCTTTGAACAGAACAAAAGCTTTCACATCATTTTAACTAAAAAAACTGAATTTATGGCCCGGCTGGTGTAGCTCAGTGGATTGAGTGCGGGCTGGGAACCAGAGGGTCCCGGTTCGATTCCCAGTTGGGGCACATGCCTGGGTTGCGGGCCAGGTCCCCAGTGAGGGCCATGTGAGAGGCAACCATACATTGTTCTTTCTCCCTCCCTTCTCCTCTATCTGAAAATAAATAAAATCTTAAAAAAAAAACTGAATTTATGATTTAAGATTGTATACTTATTTCCCTGAATTTTAAATAAAAGACTTTAAAAATTGTTATTTTTCCTTAAAGGCTGCAACTTGTGTACATTTAAATACCTGTTTTTAAATAAAACAGTTGTTTAATACAGAAGAAATCACTTGACGTGTAAATTCCTTTGGTTCTCTACCCCCCCCCCCCGCTGTAGAAGTCATGGTATCCCTTCCCTACCCCTACTTGCACTTAAATAAGAGAATATTCTCATTTCAGATATGTAAAAGTATTTTGTAAATAAAACTTAAACCTTATTTTTGACTCCCAAGAATAACTTGTAAGTCAAGCGCCAGCATGACTGGCCCCCAGGACACCCACCAGATGCGACACAGGTGGTAGCTCTGCAAACAGTCACACTGACGGAGCTGTGAACTGAGAACAGACACACAAGCCAGGAGATCCCAGCTGGAGCGGTGCAGTGATTCCTGAAGACAACATAAAGCTACTAAGGATAGTAAGCGAATTACAGCTATTTTACATGTAACATCACCTCACATCATTCACCATTATTCCCACTGTAATTTAAAAGAATATTTGGGGGCATCTGGGGGAGTTGCGGCCAAGATGGAGGCATAGGTAGACACATTGCCTCCTCACACAACCACAAGGACAGAAACAAATTTAAAAACAAAAAACAACCAGAACTAACAAAATCGAACTGTATGGAAGTCAGACAACCAAGGAGTTAAAGAAGAAACATCCAGACTGGTACGGGTGGAGACAGGCAGCTGGGGTGGAGAGGACTCATGGCAAGGTGGCAGAGTGGGGTGGGCAAGGTGGTGGCTTGCAGACCAGGCAGTCCCACATTCGCATGTGGATAAACTGGGAGGAACAGCTGGGGAGCAAGACAGACTGCACAACCCCAGGTCCCAGTGCGGGGAAATAAGATCTTAAAGCCTCTGACTGGAAACTCCTGTTGGGGTTGAGGTGGGGGTGGGGGGGGAGAAACTCCCAGCCTCACAGGAAAGTTTGTTGGAGAAATCCACAGGGTCCTAGAACGTACACAAGCCCACTCACTGGGAATCAGCACCAGAAGGGCCCAACTTGCTTGTGGGTAGTGGGGAAGTGACTGAAAGCTGGCAGAGAGCGGAGTAAGTGGCACTGTTCCCTCTCAGACGCCCCCCCCACCACCACATACAGTGTCACCACACAGCATGGGTTACCCAGCTTTGGTGAACGCCTAAGGCTCCGCCCCTTACTCCACAACAGGCGTGCCCAGACCAAAAAAAAAAAAAAAAAAAATGGCCCTAATGACAGAACAGTTCAAAGCTCCAGAAAAAATACAACTAAGCAACAAGATAGCCAACCTATCAGATGCAGAGTTCAAAACACTGGTTATCAAGACACTCCAGGAACTCATTGGATATTTCAACAGCATAAAAAAGACTCAGGCAGGGGAGGGGGGGAGGGGAGGGGAGAGGGTGCAGATAACTGTAATTGAACAATAAAGTAATTATTTAATAAAACAAAAAAGACTCAGGCAGCAATGAAGCTTGCATTATGTGAAATAAAATTCTACAGGGAGCCAACAGTGATGGGAAGGAAACTAGGACTCAAATCAATGGTTTGGAGCAGAAGGAAGAAAGAAACATTCAACCAGAATAGAATGAAGAAACAAGAATTCAAAAAAATGAGGAGAGGCTTAGGAACCTTCAGGACATCTTTAAACATTCCAACATCTGAATAATAGGGCTGCCAGAAGGAGAAGAGGAAGACCAAGAAATTGAAAACTTATTTGAAAAAATAATGAAGGAGAACTTCCCCAATCTGGCAAAGGAAATAGACTCTCAGGAAGTTCAGGAAGCTCAGAGTCCCAAAGAAGCTGGACCCAAGGAGGAACACGCCAAGGCACATTGTTACAGAACAGGCCCAGGGTGAGTGGGTGATGGTGAGCGAGATACTATTACCGAATTGGTGCCCTCTTTGTGCTCCAAGGGGGCCGCCCCCGTACTAGGTTCACCTTTCCTGCCGCCAGGAAAGATGTCTCTCAATGCCAGAGATTGGCAAAAAGGAAAGGAATTATTTATTCAAAAGTTATACAAACTTAAGAATAACGACTTAATCTTTTCATTGAGATCCCAAAGTCCCTCAGAATATGTACAAATGCACACAGTCCTTCCTTCCCCGTCTGCCCAGTCTGGGGTACCATAACTCAGGATAAGAAGTAGAAGTCCATGGCTCAGGCAGCCCCTCAGTTCCCGGCACCATCAGCTGTGTCACCACTGCAATCTCCAGTTAATCCAAACCCACTAGCAAGAGTCCTTTTACCTCTTTTCTTCCCAGCAATGTTTCTCCTGCTTCCTAAATCATGTGGCAAAAGGGAGCAACTCAAAGCCACGTGGTCCCAACCACCCAGCATGGCTGCTGCACTTAGGTTTTAATCCCAGCGCCAATCTTCCTCTGCAGCCCCATTTCCGACTTCTCCCACAATCAGTTACATCTACCAGAATTCCCCTATTTTAGCCTTTCTTGACTGCCTTAGTAAGTCCTGGCAGGCATGGCCCCATGGCGTGGAGCCAATCATCTCCAAGCTCTCACGCAGGCGCTGTAACCAGGGGGAGTTGCCTCCCAGTTACATTCTGGGTGGAAGTCACTCCGATTCCCCTGGCTCAAAGCATGGCTACAGCTACTTAACATATCCATGAAACCAGTTAAAACTTATATATGTTAAATGACCATGCCTGAGGTTATTTGCAAAACATGCTATGCAAAACAACCCTCAATAGCCCTGCTCCATGTGTCCCATCCCGCAGTTCAGACCTGCGGGGGTGAGGACATCCCATATTTTTTTAATATTTCCTGGACACCCTGAGTTCTGAACCCCATTGCAAATCCTTATTTGGGGTCCCCCTGGCTGCACCCTGTTATGACATCATAATTACATTAGCCAAGATTAAAGATAAGGATAGACTCTCAAGAGCAGCAAGAGAAAAGGAGCGTTACCTACAAAGGAGTTCCCATAGACTATCAGCTGATTTCTCAAAAGAAACCTTGCAGGCAAGAAGGGGCTAGAAATAAGTATTCCAAGTCATGAAAAGCAAGGACCTACAGCCAAGATTACTCTATCCAGCAAAACTTTCATTTAGAATGGAAGGGCAGATAAAGTGCTTCTCAGATAAGGTCAAGTTCAAGGAGTTCATCATCACAAGCCCTTATTATATGAAATGTTAAAGAGATTTATCTATGAAAAAGAAGATAAAAATATGAACAGTAAAATGACAGCAAACTCAACAGTTGTTAATAACCACACCTAACACAAAAGCAAAAGCAAACTAAGCAAGCAACTAGAATAGGAACAGAACCACAGAAATGGAGATCACATGGAGGGTTATCAGTGGTAATTAGTGGGAGGGGGAGAGAGGGAGAAAAGGTACAGAGAACAAGTAGCATGAATGGTAGGCAGAAAATAGACAGGGGGAGGCTAGGAATAGTATAGGAAATGGAGAAGCCAAAGAACTTATTATATATATGACCCATGGACATGAAATAAAGAGGGGGAATGCCACCCGCATTCCAGCGGGGGGAGTGTGCAGGGTAGAGGGGAATAAAGGGGGGGGAATGGGACAACTGTAATAGCATAATCAATAAAATATATTTAAAAAAATATTTTGGTTTTGGGGAATAAAAATCGTACTTGATTTTTACAAAGATGTATTTCATAAAGATGATTAACCAAACTGAGTGTATCCCCTTTCTCCCAGCGGCCAATACAGTTCAACTTTCCTAAATATTGACTAGCTAATGGTAGTAGTGTGGTTCTTCGGGATCTCGTGAATATTGTGATGGCTGACCCAGATAACAGGAATCCAACAAGCTCATACAAGTATAGCCATTTGGCAACTGACATGTCCTGGTAGATTTCAAGGCAATGGGATCCAAGCACTAACACATCCAAAACAGTTAACCACACTATATCACAAGGGCAGGGCCTAGAAACCAGATCCTTCATCAAAACGCTGCCCCACAAAAACAAACAAAAACAGCTTTAAACCCTGAAGTTAAAAAGACTAAAGATGTTTATTTGTTTTACAATGGACATTCCAAAGGCACATATATAAAATGTATGACTACTCAAAATTTATTTTCAACAGCTTCTTAGTTCCATCGTTCTCTGTCTTCATCTTCCATTCCATCAGCCCCTACTGAGGACAGTTCAAAAACTTTTTTTTTTTTTTTAAGCCAGTGAGATAGGTTTAGCATTCCAGCTAATATTCAGGGCAGACAGGCCACCTCTGCTAGAACGAGAACTAAAAGCCACCTCCCAGTGCGTTCCTCCAGGATTCTGTGGAGTGAGCCCCATGACCCTGCTTTTGGGGAGGAGGCGGGATGTGCCTGTGCTGTGTGAGATGCTTGTTAGAGAACAAATGTGTGCTACTAGCATGGCCGATCTGTGACAGCAGGCAGCCAGCAGGCCTGGCCACACCTGGTAGACAGACGAATTGAAGAAGTGTCTACAGGTTTAAGGAAAACTGCTTTCAACCAGACCACTGTATTTTCTGCTGACAATTAGTGTTCTAGACAATAAGCTTAAATTAAAAAAAAAAAAAAAAAACAGAAAATGGGAAGGTAAAATATGCCGAAGGGGAGCACACATTCAAAATAGCTTCTTTGGATTAAATTGTCATTCAGACAGTTGGGATATTTGGCTTGACTCTTAAAGAACAATATTGGTGGTAATGTCTTATTTGAAAACCACACTGCAATTAGAATTCTAGCAACTACCATAGCATTTATTAGTTGTCAAAAAGCCACAATCAATTTCATGATCAGAAAATAAAGCAGGAATTCAGTATTGTCATCTTTATAAAATTATTGAATTTCCAAAAATATAAAGAATTGTTTGCTCTTAAAAATGTCAGCTTTGCCATATGGTGTTCCTGAGATCTGACCTCAAAAGTTCTCAAGTTTTGCCATCCATGGAGTCTTTACTTGTAACTGAGACCCATCTGTTGTTTTCCATCTGAAGCTGGAAAAGAGTTATGACAATTTTCGCTTTACTCTCAAAATAAAACAGCAAAATTAAATAAATAATAACTATATTTTCTTTTGCATCTAGTCTTTTAAACTAGATTCTAAAATGCAAGTGTAAGATAGAAAAACTATCTCACCTGTTGGGAACCGCCCTGCCTGGTTTCAGAAGCTGTAACTCCCCATGGCCAAGGCTGAGTAAAGGACCTTGGGGCCATAAGCCACTAAGGAAACAAAGCTTATCTTCCTGGCAGGGGTGCCACCTCTGCCCCCTTTTACTTCACCCTGCTTGGCCCCAGACGGATGACTGGTTAGCCAACGACAGGTAAGAGTTCTCAAAGGAGGGACGACCTAAGACAGGCATGGTCACAAGGGGGCCCTCAAGGAAGGACTTGGGGGCTGTAGAAAAAGGGGGTGATGGACCCTCACCCCTTGGCCTTGACATAGCCTGAGTTCTCATTCTGTCTGCGAGACGTCTCCTAATCTCTTGGCTGCCTTGCTTCCCCTGTCTGACTTAAGCCTGAAACAATGCAGGAGAGCTGTGCAGCCCTGGGCAACAACAGGCAGTTTCCCAGGTTGATCAGGCCTAACAAAGAACACACAAAATCCTGTGATACCTGCTTTGCTAAGAATGTCCTCAATTTTCTGATAAGGGTCCAAGCATGAAATGAGTTTGTTTCCCAAAGTTTTATGGCCCTTTAGCTAACTGACCCTGACTCAGAATAAACCCTTATAGTTTTTTGTATGTTATCTATTGTTTGATCCTTATTGCCTGACAATGACTGATGAGCTTTACCTGTATTCCTGTGCAAATTGAACCCAATAAAAACCCTGGCCCAATAAAAGGAATAGGTTCCTGGCCCTTCTCCTTTGAAAGATTGGCCACCTTTCCTCCCCAAGCAGATCATGTCTTGGTAAGACTTATTTTCATCCACGATGGCCATGGGGACTCTGCTGGACAAAGCTCCCCCATACTCACCTTCTTCAGCAGTTTAAAACAAAGTGACAGAAGCTGGACCAGAATAGCCATCATGGATCTCGTTTTTGTAATGCATTTATCAGCCTGCAGTGACAAAAGGAGGTGAATCAAATGCTTTACAGAAGGGTACTTCGAAAGGTACTCATTCAGTATTTAATTTTAAAATGATACAATTTCTCCACTATTGAACTCTAAAGGATCTCAAAAGGCATATGGATTAGTCCACATGGGTTGACTGGTTGCCTGGAGGCCCCAGATGCAGGGAGGGACTGCTGCCCCGGTCTCTGGCCTAGTTCATGAGTCCCCAACAAGAATGGATAGAAAATCACCCCATTCTACCTCAGGCTGTTTTGGGCTTCTCAGAGCACTCCAAATAGTGGTAGTGTACCCCTAACTTTGCCATCCTCTGCACTCCAGTTCCCCGTGGGTGGAGCCCACACTCAGAGTCATCTGTGCCATAGTTAGACATGTGACAACATTGGGCTTTAAGGGAAGCTGCTTAATGCTATGGAATCAATCATGTCAAAAAACCCATTTATTTGGTGAACCTACTGCTCCCTGGGGTCATTTCTGACTGCAGATAGTAAGTGACATTTATTTATAACTGCAGTGATGGCATGAAAAACAAATAAATTGCTCTTCTGTGGTTATTAATTCTTTTTTTTTCCATGTTTTGTTTTTTTTTAATTAATTTTTTAATTAATTCTTTATTTGAAGAAAAATGGGCTGGAAGCTAACCCAATATAGAATTGTCGAAGTCTCTCAAGTGCCTACCTGAATTAACCCGCCCTCACTTTTACCTTTAGAAACACTTGATTCTGCAAAGGTGTCTTAGTTATTGTCTGGAGCTGGTGGCATAGAGGAATTAGCTTGTTTATTTCCAGGAGAAGCATAAGCTTGTCATCATCTTTCAGCTGAAATGTAATTTAGGAAGTTATAACAACTCCAACAAAGCTCTATCTTTTAAACATTAAACACCTTTTTATCTTAAGGATATACACCCAAGGTGGATGTTCGTGACATCTCTCCCAACACCAGGCAGGCAGGCCTGCATTACCTGTTTTGAGAAAGCTTGAACACTTGAAGCGACCTTTAAGCCCTCTTCAGCGAAAACCTGGTGAAAGGAAAAAACGTCACTACTGTTAGATGTTTGCCTTCTGGATCGTTGATAGGACACATACTCATGGAAACTGGAAGGTAAAAGGTCTGTCATGGAAGCACCTTAATTTTCTGTTGTACCCAGGAAAACACGAGGTTTTAACTGTATTCAGAAGGAGGTTTCCAGGACCTGCTGCAGAATCAGTCCCTGAAGAGGCTCCTCTACACCCGGACACCTCCAATGACTCAAGGATCCCACAGACCTACGATACTCAGCCGTAAAAATTATGTCGGGGCTCCGGAGGGATCTGAAGCTCATCCTGTAGTAGCTCCAATTACGAAAGGATGATGAATCTTAGAGTGTGAGCTCAAGAGGGTGAGAACTTTCCTACTCCCAGCTGAGCAAGATGAAATTTGTCACCCACACACATTCCTTAAGCAGCCACTTGAGTGGAGCAATTCAGATTGGTTTTTGACAATTCCCCTTGCATTTAACAATTTAGTAGGGAGAACGGATGACGGGAAACAACAGTGACAAATGAATTAGACTGAAAAGAGTATTCAGGACCAGTGAAAGAAACCAGGGTGTATAAAAGGATGAGGACCTAGCTTTAAGTGGCAGCAGTGAGAATGAAGTGAACAGGGCAAGTCTGCGAATGATTTGTGAAGAACAGTAACAGGTTTTTGTAATAAGTTAGATGAAGAATAGAAAGAAGGAGATGACAATTTTAGGGTTAACTCTAAACCTCTGTCAGCCTTAACACCTTGCTGTCATTGGATAAATGGATTTCAAGGTCAAATCATTCTTTGCATCCTTCCCTATCCTTTAAAAGGAAAACCAATGAGTTTTACACCTAGCTTCCTACCAAACGGAGCGACTCACTTACCCATACACATATATTCTACTTCAGCAATTCAATGCTTGATTTCCACCCTCTAGATCCGGTGTTGTCCCTCAGTGTCCCCTATCGCAGAAAATGGAACTACCATCTACCCTTTTGGTCAAGTCAAAAACCTTTTTTTTTTTAATTTGTTTTTTAGAGAATTTTTTAAAAAGATTTATTTATTTTTTTTAGAGAGGGGGGAAGGGCGGGAGAGAGGTAGAGAAACATCGATGTGTGAAAGATACATTGATCAGTTGCCTCTTGCACACCCCCACCTGGGGATCTGGCCAGCAACCCAGGCATGTGCCCAGACTGGGAATCAAACCAGTGACCTTTCAGTTCACAGGCCAGTGCTCAATCCACTGAGCCACACCAATCAGGGCAAAAACCTTTTAAAACATGAGTCAGATCATATTACTGCTCCTCAAAAGCCTCAATGTGGGGGGGGCGGGGGAGTGTTTTTCATGGCTACAGAGACATCCTATGTTACCATTTTCCTTCTGGCTCACTGCATTGCATCTACACTTGCCTTCTTATTACTCTTCATATACCCGGAGTTAGCCTCACACCTCAGGGCCTTTATACTTCTGTGAGTCTGAAATAGTTGACCCCAAGATATCCATCCAGCTCACTCTCTCACTTAATATCTCTATGCAAATGTTACCTCCTTAGAAAGGTCTTTTCTGATCGCCCCTCTATCACCTCTCTCTTGTTATCCTACGTGATTTTATCTCTAAGTACTTGCATATGGGCATTAAGTACTTTTTATTGTCTATTCCTCCCATTAGGACATAAGTTCCATGGGGCAGGGGCTTTGTTTTGTTCACTTTTGTCCCCAGAGTCCCTATGCCCAGGGTCTGACACACGGTACAATAAGTATTTGATGAACAGTTTACATTCATCAGAGTCTGCAGACAATTTACCAGACGTCAGCTGCATGAATGAGCCCACACAGAAAGAAGGTGAGTGGTGGACCTTCCGCAGAGAATATCCCCTACAGGGTGGTGTGACTTGGAATGATGTGAGTCAAACTGAATGAAATGAATCTGGAATTTCTTTCAACTGTTTTATGAGAAAAACCCCAAAGAAATTTTTTTCTATAATTCTTCTGACTTAGCTGACAAACATCCTCTCCAGCTGAAATCCCTTTCCTAAAGAGGCTCAGGTAGAAGCACAGAAGGCCAAAGAAAAGGTGATGAAGTGACAAATTTTCAGTTTCAGATGCAAGAAAGCTCTTGGTTCTAGAGAGGCAAATAGACTAACAGGAGAGTCAGGAAAAATAGGAAGGAATCTTACAATCTGCTTGTCAATCTAAAGCCTCTGAGAGAGAATTAGAATGGGCCCACGTGGAATTTCATTAGACACACAGGGGCACATGGGTGGGTGTTAGTATATCTGTCTCTCCCCGAGCGCCCGAGTCTTCAGGAATATGGAGGAAATAAGGAAGCTAACATGTACTGAGTAGCCTCTCATGGTGTCCAGCCTGACAGACGCTCTCTGATGTGCTATCTCATTTAATCTCTGTCATTCACCCAATTCAATAATGAAGAGGTCAAAAAGCCTTTCCAGCATTCAGGAAGATATCAGAGACATGCATCTATGGACAGGACATTGGGTACTTGGAAAACCTAACACTTACCATCTCATCTGTTGACTCTCAAAGCCCATTCTGCTTTATTCCTATGACACTTAAAGTGGTTTTTTCCAGTAAGATAACCCAAAAAGCTACACAAAATGCTACTGCAATTCCTCTACTTTTCTACCATTCTCTACAGTACACATGTGTGCGCACAGGTAAGCACACAAACCGGATACAGTAAATCTTTAGAAATTAGTTATTATCCACTTTTAGCCTGGAATTGAAATAGTAGCATAACATGGAAATAAAACATACCTCTAGTTGATGAATTAAATCCTGGGAAGTTTTCAGTGGTCCTTCTCCCCTGGAATAAATGAATTATTAAGGAAGTAAGAAAAAGTTATTGCCTGGGAATTGGTTTTGTAATATCAAAGTTTTGGAGCATTTTATATATTAAGGGATCACAAATTTTTAAGAATATTGAATAGATAAATAATATTGTGATTTTATTCTTAAAGCAACTTTAATATTTATTATTTCCTAGGCACTTTTTAAATTTTTAAGTACACATTTACATCTTAATTTTACAATGTAAAGAAATTTAAATCTGACAAGTTATATTTATGTTTTTCCTTTTGCTCCATAAATCAAATATTTAAGATCTGATAATACGTCTTAACCAAAAGGCCTTTGTTACATAATGAAACGAGGATCGGGCTGAAAGTCAGGACATTCTCATTTCCGATTCCAATCTCAACTCCAGCAGTTCAGAAACTCAGTTGTCTTTGATGAAGCATGTCATTTAAGTTGCAATTTTGAGTCTATAAAATAATCCTAATAATATTTGAGTTCCTCTCAGAAGGCTGGGGAATATCCAATTGAAAACCACCAAGGAGAATGAAAACCTCTACAAATGAAGAGTGAATTCTCAGAAAGAGCAACAGAATGCATGGGTCAGGACAAGGCAGGAATCAGGAGAACTGAAACCCAGCAGCAACCTGCTCTGCCTCTTACCAGCTGTGAGACGTAGGCAGATCAGATCACTGGAAAGGTGGGGAAAATCTGTGCTACATAATCAATAGTGATTCAAGAGATTTGGCACTCTATTGAGGTGGCAGGCCTAATGGCTTTATTCTTTGATCTGTGTCTAATCAATCACATGCATAAAGATTTAAAAGGCATGTTTCCTAAACTTCCTCAGGCTGACTGAGA
>PVJI01013459.1:0-47711 GCA_004026765.1 Micronycteris hirsuta
GCCTGCATGTTCGTCTTCTCCTACCTCCTGGGTGTCGGACTTCCCTTCAGTTCGATTCTGTCCATTCTGGTTGTTTAATTTTTCGCTACTGCGTTCGTTGTTTAGACACGCTGGATGTGTGGGCAGCGAGTGCGACCACTTACGCTGCCATCTTGGCGGAAGTCCAAAGTGGAAATTCTAAAACTGAAAATTATATTTCAAGTGAAAAATTCACCAAATGGGCTTAAATCAAATTGGACTATGCAGAATAAAGGATGAATGAACTGGAAGACAAACCAATAGAAATTACCCACACTGAGAGAGAGAAGATGATGTGCTTTTCATTATCAGATTGTCATTACATTTGGAAAAATATCAAAGTGGTCTAGCTTGTAAGTAATTGCAATCTCTGAAAGAGAAGAGAAAGATAATGGGATAGAAAAGTTACTTGAAGAAATAATGGTTGAAAATCTCTGGTACAATAAATTAACCAACAGGTTAAAAACTTTGGCAAACTTTAAATAAAAGAAATATAAAGAAAACCATACCAGATTATATAATAGCCAAGCTGCTGAAAACCATAAATAAAGAAAACAATGATAATAATGACAGCTTTCATCAAAAATAGTGAAGGGCAGAAGAAAATGAAATGACTCCTTTACAGTGTTAAAAATGTTAAGTAAGAATCTGAAAAAATAACCCTTCCAAATACAGGATTATTAAAGATATTTTAAGATAAATAAAAGCTGAAAGAATTTGCCCCCAGTTATCTTCACTACAAGAAATATTGAAGTAAAGATTTCAAAGTGAACAAAAATAATTCAAATGGATCTACAGACTGGTGACAGAAATGACAAATACATGGGTAAATTAAAAAAGCATAGTTCCTTCTAATGTTTTTAAAAACAACTGATTTATAAAGCAAAAAATAAGAACGTTGTTTTGTACAGAATTTACAACATATAAGGAAGTAAAATCTATGACAATAGAAAACAATGTCTAACCAGCAGATGTAAAATAAACATTATTTTCATGCATACATAGAATGTTAACCACGATAAACTATATTGTATACTGTAAAGTGTCTCAGAAAATTTCAAAAGATTGGAATCTTACAGAATATACTCTTACAGAGTATTCATTCACAACAGAAATAAATTAGAAAGCAATAACAAAAAATATAAAATATTTAGAAATTAAGCAACATATTTCTAAATAACCCTTAAGTCAAAGAAGTAATCACAAGAAAAATTTTAAAATATTGTGAACTGAATGAATATCAAAATAGAATATAACAAAATTTGTGGGATACACCTAAATAATATTTAGTGGGGGGAAATATATATATAGGTTGAAATTCTTGTAGTAGTAAAAGAGAACTTTAAAATTGATGACTTAAATTTAAATATAAAGTAAGTAGATGGAATAATAAGGACTAGAAATCAATGAAATACATAAAAGGAAAACTGTAGAGAAAAACATCAAAGCCAAAAATTCCTTTTTAAAAAGATTAATAAAATTGAAAATCTCCAGCAAGACTAATCAAATGAAAAAAAGAGAAAGCACAAATCATCAATGTGGGAATGAAAGAGAAGCAGGAGCTGAAGATGCTCTGATCTGGGCCAGCAAGCTGCGGCCCCTGGGCCACCTCAGGCTCTACCTGTTTCTATATAGTTTGCAAGTTATGAATGGTTTTTACATTTTTAAATGGTTGGACATTTTTTTTTAAATAGTATTTCATGGTCCATAAAAATTATATGAAATTTAATTATAGTGCCCACAGACAGTTTTATTGAGCCACGGTCATTTATTGATGCATTATCTATGGCTGCTTACATGTACCACAACAGAGCTGAGTTCTTGTAACAGAGACTACATAGCTCCGAAAGCCGAAACAGCTTTACCTGCCCACAAATTTTATTTCTTCTTGTGTCAGTTTTGGTGAGCTGTGTTTTTTAGGGATGTGTTTATTTCACCTAAATTGTTGAATTCATTGGAATAAAGTTTCAAGTAATATTTTGTTCTTATTCTTTCAATATTTACAGTAGGGCTTGAAAACTTTTTCTGTAATGGGCCAGATAGAATATCTTTTTTACTTTCAGAGCCATGCAGTCCCTGTTACAAGAACTCAGCTCTGCATGAGGGAAAAACAGAGACAACTGTACCTGAACAACAATTAAAAAAAAGAAAGAAAAAAGAAATTTGAGGCATAAAAGGAAGCAAATACATGTGTTTGGTCTTTCATATCTATTCACTCTCTGGCTTTAATGTTCAACAGTAATGTATCAAGACCAGAAGAAAAGAATTTCTTGTTAAAAAAAAAAGTTAATTAGCATGTTTTATCTCTCATAAAATAAAAATACATGAATTAAAAATGAGAAAAAGAAATAAAATATGTGAATATCCATTAGACATTGAATTTGTGATTAAAACTTTCCCAAAAAAGAAAACTGCAAGTTTAACTGGTTTCGTATACTAAACTTAATTTCAGATAGATTGCAGACCTAAATGTGGACAGTAAAATAAACAATAAAGATAACATTAGAGGATAATTGGGGTTAGAAAAGAGTTTTTAACCAGGATATTAAAAGTACCAATCATAAGGAATTATGCCAATAAACTGGGCTTTATTCAAATTATGAAATTCCGTTCAGCAGAAGATTCCTTTAAGAGAATAAAAAGGCAAGCCACAGATGGGAGAAAATATTTGCAACACATATCACTGGGAAGATATTCATATCTAAAATGCAAAAAGAACTCATACAAATCAATAAGAGAAAGGCAACACAATTTTTAAAAAGAGCAAAAGAACTGAACCATCACTTCAGGAAAGAGGTAGAGCCAATAAGCATACTAAAATTGCTTACAATTAGGGAGAAGAGGGGAGAAAATGCAGACAACTATAATTAAAGAACAATAAAGTAATTTTAAAAAAAGAAAAATTAAAATTGCTTACAATTATTTCTTATCAGGGAAATGCAAATTGTTTTCTTTCTTTTGCTTTGTTTTAAAGTATATTTTATTGATTATGCTATTACAATTGTCTCATTTTTTCTTCCCTTTATTCCCCTCTGCCCTGTACCCCCTTCCCACCTGCATTCCCCCTCCTTAGTCCATGTCCCTAAGTTCTTTGGCTTCTCCATTTCCCACACTATTCTAAACCTCCCCCTGTCTATTTTTCTACCTACCATTTATGCTTCTTATTTCCTGACCTTTTCCCCCATTCTTCCCCCTTCCCCTCCCTGCTTGATAAGCCTCCATGTGATCTCCATTTCTGTGATTCTGTTACTGTTCTAGTTCTTTGCTTAATTTGTTTTTTTTTTTTGTTTGTTTGTTTTCAGGTTCACTTGTTGATGGTTGTAAGTTTGTTGTCATTTTAATGTTCATAGATTTTATCTTGTTCTATTTCTTAGGTAAGTCCCTTTAACATTTCATATAATGAGGGCTTGATAATGAGTTCCTTTAATTTGACCTTATCTGGAAATCACTTAACGGCCCTTGCATTCTAAATGATAGCTTTGCTGGATAGAGTAATGTTGGATGTAGGTCCTGCCTTTCATGACTCTGAATACATCTTTCCAGCCCCTTCTTGCCTGTAAGGTTTCTTTTGGGAAATCAGCTGATGGTCTTATGGGAAATACTTTATAAGTAATGCTCTCCTTTTCTCTTGCTGCTTTTAAGATTCTCTCTTTATCTTTAATCTTGGGTAATGTAATTATGATGTGTCTTGGTGTGTGCTTCCTTGGGTGCAACTTCTTTGGGACCCTCTGAGCTTCCTGGACCTCCTGGAAGTCTATTTCCTTTGCCAGATTGGGGAAGTTCTTTTTCATTATGTTTTCAAATAAGTTCTCAATTTCTTGCTCTCCCTCTTTTCCTTCTGGCACTCCTATGATTTGTATGTTGGAACATTTAAAGTTGTCCTGAAGGTTCCTAAGCCTCTCCTCATTTTTTTCAGTTCTTGTTTCTTCATTCTGTTCTGGTTAAATGTTTATTTCTTCCTTCTGCTCCAAGTCATTGATTTGAGTCCTGGTTTCCTTCCCATCACTGTTGGTTCCCTGTATATTTTTCTTTCATTTTGCATACTTTTCACTTTTCCCTCTATTTTGCAACCATTTCTGTAAGCATCCTAATTACTTGTTTTGAACTCTACATCCCATAGATTGGTTATCTCTTTGTCGCTTATTTCTTTTTCTGGAATTTCAACCTGTTCTTTCATTAGGACCATATTTCTTTTTCTCAGCACACCTGTTGTGTACTAAGGGGCAGAGCCTTAGGTATTCTCCAGGATGGGGCAATCCAGTCACTGCATTGTGGCACTATATGTGGGGGAAGGGTCAGAGGGGGTACAGTGCCACTTGCTGGGCTGTCTGCCAGCTTTCAGTCATTTCTCCTGCTACCCCCAAGTAAATTGGACACTTTTGGTACTGATTCCCAGGTGGATGGGTTTGTGTATGTTCTAGGTCCCTGTGGGCCTCTCCAACAAAGTCTCCTGTGATGCTGGGAGTTTCTCCTGCTGTCACAACCCCCACAGGTTTTTACAGCAAGAGGTTTTAAGGTTTTCTTTGCCCACACTTGAACCCTGGGTTGTGCAATCTATCTTACTCCCCAGTTTTTCCTCACAGTTTATTTGCACACAAGTATGGGACCACCAGCCGCTGATTCACCCACTTGATCCTCCAGTGACAGCCTTGCCACATGTCCTCTCCACCCTGCTTTCTTGTCTCTGCCCCTCCTACAAGTATGGATGAAAGTTTCTCCTTAAACTCCTTGGTTGTCAGACTTCCATACAGTTTGGTGTTTTGGCAGTTTTGATTGTTTTTTTGTTTTTACATGTGTTGTTATCTTTCTTTTGATTGTGAGAGGAGGCAAAGTATATTTCACTACGTCTTCATCTTGGCCAGAAGAGAGAAATGCAAATTGTAACCACAGTAATAAACACCTGTTGTTTGCATTTAATATCTATTCCTTGCCCTTCTGGGAGTAACAAGTATTCCTTATAATCAAATTTTCCTTATAAAACTACCTCTTCTCCATTCTCACCTATGTAGTTTGGGTGGGACTCAATTCAACCTTAACTTATGGGATAGAACTTGACTGAGCTCAGCCAATAACATAACCCATTTTCCCTCACCATGTTTAATATGAATGTGAAACCCAATCAGAGCCAGAGAAACATGACACTGCAACTTGAAACTGCAGTTTCATAAAGGAGACCTTTTCTCTTCAAGTAGAATGGACAATCTGAGATTTTCTCTAGTCAAAAGAGGAGAGCCCAGAGCATCAAGGGAGCAGAGGCTTGATGTTGAAGGTGAGTGGGATGGGAGAGAGAAACAAATTCTCCTTGGTGCCACTAATAAGAAGGTAGTTCAAATCTCACCTGAAGTTACATCTACCTGTGATCTTTTCAGATAGTGTAAGCCAACAAATTTCCTTTATGATATAAGCCATTTTGAGTTGAATTTTCCATGACTGCAACATATCATCTTAATTGATGGTATCCTTATCATATTTTAGTACTTGCTAATATACCAGAGAACATCCTCAGTGTTTTGCATGCATGATATCTCAATTTCAAAATTCTGAAATAGGTATTATTACTTCCATTTTACAGATAAGTAAATCAAGGTCCAGAGATGCTGAGTGGTCAGAAAAGTGACACACAAGCATCCAGCTGGCTCTCCCTCCATAAACTCTCTGACTTAGGAAAACCCTGCCAAGCACTGAGCAGAACTGCATCAGCATTTGGGTTACTTAAGCATGGGCTTGGAGGGCTAAGACTCATGTAATTTCTTCCACCATAATGGCTAGGAGGAGTCTAGTAGCTTTTTATTATTATTTCAAAGAGTAAAGTAATATGTCTTTAAAAAAGAAAAAGAAAAAAAGGAGGGGGAAAAAAAGCATTTGACATATTCTGACTGAGTTCACTTTTTTTTTCTGTCCTCTTAAACTCTTTAAGATAAAGTTAAAACTGCCCAGGGTGAAAAGTTGACTAAAGTGGTTGTCCTGCTTTAGTGGCTCAAGGAGAGGCATGATCTACTCCATGATCCACTTAATGTAAAAGACACAGACCACAGAGATATAAAACGCAGGTTTCTACTGGCTACCTAGCTGCAGGACAGGGAGGAAGAAGACCCCACTGGCTGCACCATGTCCCAGCTTTGCCTCACTTCATTTGTTTACTTTTATCTGCAGGTTCTTCCAACCCTCATCTTAGCCCTGCCTGGCAAAAGCCCCCAGATTACTTCCCCAGTGCAGATGTTCTGATAGCAGCAGGACAAACTATGCAAAAGCTGGTTCTATTATGAAGAAGCAGGAAAAAAGAAAAGATTGGTCAACTTTCCTCTCTGATTCTGGCAACAGCAAAGGAGATAAGATCTGATTGGTTAATTAAAATAGGAAGCCTGGCAGTTTTTCAAAACAGATTGACATCATTGGGATTTTTTGTAATATTTAATTATTTTTTACATATGATAAAAATAATACTTTTACTGTAGAAAATTTTGAAAATATAAACAAAAAAATAAAAAGTAAAAACTGTAGACTCTTATAATATCATTATTCAGAGATGAATACTGTTATCTCTAAACAGTTTCATACATGTACGTTTTTCCCTGCTTTTTCAAAACAACTACCAAAAAAAAAACTCATGGGAAAAATATAGTTTTGTAAGCTCCTTGTATTACTACTTGGTACCTTTCATGTCAATGAATAGTCTTTACCGCATGATAATAATGGCTAGGTGGTCTGTTATATAAGTACTATAATAATCAATTTAACTAACCCTGTTCTATCTAATCAGATCATTTCCAAACTTTAAACCTGCCATGTTGAATATTATATATTGTTTATAGTATATCTCTACCCTTGCCACATTATTCCCATTGGATAAATGCCTAGAAGTTAAATTTCTGTGTCAAAAATAAATCTTTCTAAGGCATGTGGTATGTATTATTATGTATTTTCCTAAAAATTATATGAATTCACATTTATATACTCAATCTTGAAATCTGACCTAGTAGTTCACCTCTTCACTTGGTGCCTGAATACCTCTAGGTATTTACATCAAGGATCTTGTGCAGATTGCCTTAATTCTTAATAAAGAGGAATTACTGTCTATAAACCTTTTCTTACTTGATTAATAAACTTGATGATTAGAACCCATGCACCAGGGACTTTCTTTATATTTCTTCTCCAAAAATGGAAACTCGCATTCATTGAATATAGACATATTAGATACAATAGATTCTCAAAAAATATTTTTATGTTTATTTTAAATTTATTTTTATTGTATCTTTTTCTGTTACCATTTATCCCCCTATACCCACCCCTTTGCTGGAAATGACACACATGATATTCCTTCTGGAAATGATATACAAGGGGAGACCTGCATCTAAGTGGACCAATCAAATTCTCTCCTGGGAATTTGAAATTTATATGGGAGAGATCTAAGTCTCAGACTTGGACTGCATTAATTTCAGGACTCTAGAGACATCCATCATGTCCTGTCCTTCTACTGCTTGAGATCCTCAGAGTTGCTCTAATTCTTCAACTTCCTTCAGTCTCATGAAATATCCCAGGAATCTTCTTCCTTTCTCTCTCTCTCTCTCTCTCTCATCTCTCCCCTTCTCGGCTTAAGAAAGCCAGCATCTTTTTTTTTTTTTTTTTTACTGCTTGCAACCAACAAATCTGACATATTACCCAGAATCTGGACTTCTATATCATCACCAATGTATCTGTAGATGGTGGCAAGTCCTAAGGAAGAGAAAATTAACTCCTCGTAAAATATTTGGAGCCCCTGATATGCAGACTTGCTTCAGAAATAGGACCAGTTGCTGATGGCAGACTGCTGATAGCAAGCTTACAGATGTCCTGTTACCAGAAATTCCATGAAAACGTGGGCATACAGTTACATAAATTTCAGACCTCTCGGAGGACTGTGCTTTCATTGTTCTTCCCCCATATGTCACAAAAGAACATTCTGTGTAGTTCTGGATATGTGGTAAGCTACAATAGTGGCTAAGGGAATTTTCCTACCAAAAAGCCTGGAAAAAAGTTAAAATGTTTCTTTGAAACACTGCAGGTAGAGCTCCTACCTTCTGGAAACTAATTATAAGAACTAGATGTCCTTGAATAAACCTGCAAAAAGTGGAAAGCCTTGGGCTATTACTTTTTTATTAATGTTTTATGATTTTTTAAAAATAGCTTCAGGTTTATGGAGAATGCAGTCAAAACCATTGGAAACTGGAGATGGAAATCACATTTTTTTTAAAGTTGCCTCATCTAACAGATCCATCTTATGCAACTTCAGCCTTCAAGTCACTTCTTGGGTATATCCTTCCTTATCAGCACCTCCCAAATCTGGCTTTATATCATCCACTCTGGAACTTAAGTCTCCAGCTTCTGCTCTCTAGCTTCTTCCCTTTCCAATCCATCACTCACAATTATGCCAAACCATCTTTCAAAAAATGCTGATTTTTCAAGCCTCTTCCCCTGGCCCTCAGAAAGCACTCAATAAATGTGGCTTCTGTTTCTCTTCTCTATTAAGGTTGAGATTTTATAACCCTAATCAGCCCCATCTTTTCCTGACCCACCAAGGCCCTTCGTAATCTGATGTCATCCTCCATGTCCAACCGTCTGTCTTCCCTGAAAGGATTCTGTGCCCCAATGAGGTTTCCACCCCTCTTTGCCCCCATGTATACTCTCTTTCTCTGCTTATGCTCCCTATTCATTTCTGCTTCCCCTCCGCCCACTGTCCTGTCTAGCAAATCCTTTCAAATTCAGCTCAAGTTCCTCAATCTCCAACCTTCTTAGTCACAATAATTTCACTATTTTCAGGAGTTTTCAGTGGGTACAAGTTTCCCAGACCACAAGATCAGACATCTAGGAATGTAAGTCTTTTCATTTTTATGCAATTAAATGTTATTTCTAGCTCAAGCCACCATTCCAACTAGAGGTAGTAATTTAACCATAGTCACATTTGGTTTGTCTTGCTCACATCAGAATGTTCTCAGACATTTCCAGATGTTCAGCTTTCTCTGTCTCTTAGGATTGAATCTAAATTCCAGGGAGGCTTACATAATGCTGAGGTTGAGGTACGGGTGAGGACAATCTGATCACCTTGGCATTGTCCACTTGTTCTTCCAGCACCTGCTATTACATGCTCCCCCACTGACCCATCTTCAGTCTTCCCCTACTTACATCTACTGTGGGGTGTGAGTCCCCGCGTGGTCTCTAGTTCTACAGACAAGCCCAGCATCTTGTCTTTCTGTCCACAAAGTCTGCTCAGGCCTGCTGGTTTATACTCACAGCATCTCCAGGGTGGTAGAAAAATCAAGGGAGGCTGCCTCAGGCTACTTTGTCTAGACATTCCTCCCAGCCATTTCTTGACTAATGCCCTCTTGCCCTGGAGGTGAGGGAACTCTGATAAGCTGGATGACCCTCCAAGACTTCAAATGGGGAAGCAGGACTCATATTCCCTCTGCTCTCAGACCCTCCAATCTGTATGGTGATTCTATTGTCCTCGCCCAGACAGAGGACAGACCAAGTATAGGGTACATTTCTGCTTACAGACACCCACAGCAGCTTCTCACTCTACTGCTCTTCTCCTCGATTTTCTTCTTCTCCCAGGGAGAGTTCATCCCTTCTCATTTGGAAAAACTGTCTCTGACAGAGTCTCCATCTTCTAATCCAAAATTCTATGTCTGAGTCCTTCAGGGTTTTGACTGTTAAGATGGGAATAACTTTTGTGTTTTGTTTTCTGGCTCTACCATGAGTTTTAAGTCTGCTACAGAACACAAAATCTGAATATTGACTCATCCCTTTCCTAAAGCTATAAGCTCAGCCTGCCCTAGATAACATCTAAAATAAATAGAAGGGTTATGGTGCAGAGGAAAATATCAGAAACAAAAACACAAAATAAATTAAAGATTTCCGGGTAGAAAAGAAATGTCTGAAGCAAAAAGAACATTGGTTGGTATTAATTATCACCCTCACCACATTAGTCAGGAACCCTCTTTTCACATTTTCACTTCTGTCCTTCTTTACCTGGCTAATTTCTATAAACCCTTTAGTTCTCTGCCTAAATATCACTTCCTTTGAAAAGCTTTCTCCTGTTCCACTTATCCCCATTCCAATCCCCAAATCAGGGGAAGTGTTCATCCTATGTGTCCACGGGCAGAATTCAAGATGTCCCCCAGTGACCTTCTCCCACGTATAATTCCCTCCCTGTGACCATGACAGGATGCCACTACTGTGACTGTGTTACACTGCATGGCAAAAGGGATATTGCCAGTGTGATTAAAGTTAGTGGTCAGTTGACTGTGCATTAACTAGAAGAGAGATATCCATGTGAACCTGAGCTAATCACAGGAGCCCCTTAAAGGCAGCGTTTTTTCTAGCTGGTTGCAGAAGAGGAAGTAAGAAATTTGAAATTTGAAGCATGAAGAAGTTTTGAGATGCCATTGCTGGCTTGAAGACAGAAAGAATCTTAGAAAGGCCTCTAGAATATGAAAGAGAACTACAGCTGACAACCAGCAAGAAAATAGGGACCTCAGTCCTACAACCTCAAGGAAATAAATTCTGCCAATAACAGTGATCTTGAACAACAACCTTGAGTCCCAGATGAGATGTAACCTGACACCTTGATTTCAGGCCAACAAAACCATGGGAAAAGACTACAGCAATGCCATGCCCATACTTCTGACATACAAAAATTATGAAATAACATAGTGCTGCTTTAAACCACTAAATTGTGGTCATTAATTACACAGTAATATAAAGCCAATACCATACCATGTGTAAACCCATTGCAGCATGTGCTTAACTGTGTTACCAAACAATATCATGATTGCCTTTAACGTTATGTTTCCCCCAGCAAAACTGTGAGTCTCACAAGAGCAGACTGTATCTGGTTCCCATTTACGTTAAAATAATACTATTTGAGTTAAATTAATTATGTGGATTAAATGAGCAATTATATGTAAAACAGAATAGTGCCTAGTACATATGTTTTAGCTATTATTATTATTGTTGCTTAAGAGTACCTCAAACAGTGGATAACACATAGTATAAGATCAATAAATGTTGGTTGAGCGACTGAATGACTGGATTCACCTCAAGTGGGCTCTCATTGCATTTATAGTCAATACCACAAAACATCATTAATGTGTACTGGTTTTAAAAGACAAGAAATAAGCAGAAGGAAGAGGTTGCTATTCCGAGCAAAGGAAACATGAAATATGAAATAAGGGTAATGAAGTCCAAGGCAGGAACAAAATATAGTCAGTAGATCAATTTTGCTAGAAAGGTAGGTCCCCACAGAGAATAAATGAAAGATGGAGTTGGGAAGACATTGACCATTGTCATGGAAGACATTGAATGGCACACTCTGCACTCCAGATGTTAGAGCCTGTGGTATCATGGGGGTGGAGACGGCCAGATCAGAAGAGAAGGGCCTGCTGAAAGAGGCATTATTACAGAAGAAACAGTGGTCCCATCCTACCAAGAGGTGGTAAAATACTTGCTATTAGCTCTAAAACATTTATTGAATACCTCTTCTGAACCAACCTTCAAGAGCTCACCGTTTAGTGAGAGAGACTGACTCTGCTTTGTCTGAAATAACTGTCAAGCCCCTAAAACTAGAGTTAAAGTCAACAGAATATCCCCTTATAGAGATGCCATTTGTCTAGCTTTTAGACTTTTGAAGTAAATTGGAATAAACTGTATCTGATGTAGACTTTCCAAGAAACCATATCTTTTCAATAGGGAGAATTTCAAATTTAATACATAACACATTTAGATAGCTGATGGCTGATGATGATGCTGCATGAGTGCAAGATCCTGGGAACGCCCAAATGCCACTGTCTGCACACTTGGGCTGGAATCCCCTCTAGAGCAGAATCCATCCAGACTTCAGCTGGCTCCACCCAGCAATATGAGCTCTCCAAATCGAGGTGAAGATTCTGGGAACAGAGCAAAGCTATCTTTTGCTCAGGTAGTCAAGAATGTATAAGAAGGCACATTGACACTCTCTTCCATGTCCACTTTGGAACCTGAGATAAAAGCACATCTTCTGGCATGTGTTCTGAATCCCTAACTCCATCTGGGACCTCAGCCCCTGCAGCACTGAAACAACCTCAATGAGTATTTCATTTGGAAAGCATGCCAGTGCTATCTCCTTCCCATCCTTGACTCCTGCCCAAAATACCAGCCAGCCATCGTTTATCCTTTCACACTTTTATTCCCTGTGCTTTCTTTCTTCCAACTGCAACCCAATACTCCAATCCTCCTACAAGCTCCCTCCTCTGAATCTTCTCTTCCAAATCACACAATATACTCAGCCTCTTCAAGATGCGGACCCCAGCCTGTGGGGTCCGCGGTACTGTGGCTAAGATGAGACAAATTCACATGGACTACAGAATCCTATGGAAGAAAAGGGACAGCACGATCACCCTCTCAAGGAAAGAGCACCTAGGAGTGCCCCGGCCATTCTCTCAAGAGAAGAGCGTCCTGACCCTTGCCTTGACAGGCTTTTATTGTTTTTCTGGGCACATTACATTGAGGATGGTCCTTATTTATTATGCACAGGTTTGCTTTAGGTGTTACCTTTTACAGAAAACAAAGGAGAGAATGTTGCTAATTACATCAAAAAGGAAGAATATTTGCAAATGTAAAGGGAAAAGTGGTTGAACTGGTTACACTCCTCCTTGGAAGGTTTAACATAGATTTTAGGAAGTTCCTTTAAAGATATGCAGCAAAGTCTGCTGCCTCAATTCAGGGTGAGGGAGTTTTAGCAAAAAGCAAGCCTCAAAGCAGCCTAGGTATAATGCAGACCTGATTTCCCACCGGAGAACCTATCTGTGAGTGTGGGTCCTGTGTACCAGACCTTGCTTTCCACTGGCCTTTCTGAGTGGGAGCTGGGCCCATGCCACGTAGAATGGTCTCCTATATTTCCCCCCTTGTGTTTAGTTAGGACCGCTATAGATCCTACAAAGCTTGCTACTTGCTGGTCTTTCGCATGACCCTGAGAAAATAATTTGCAAATGTGTCAAAGTACACAGAGCATTATTATAATCAGTAAACAACCATCAGCTTCAAAGACCCATATTCTCAGATTAAGCCCATCAGTCATTGTCAGGCAGTAATGATCAAATAATAAATAACATTCAAAGAACTATGAGGGCTTATTTAGAGTCAGAGTCAGATAACTAAAGGGTCATATAACTTTGGGGAAACAAACTCATTTCAGGCTTGGACACTTATTTAAATTGATGGTATTAGCAAAGCAGGTTTTACAGGATTTTATGCATTATTTTGTAGGCCTGATCGCTCCTGGGGAACCGGCCCTTTCCAGCACAGGGCCACACCCACCTCCAGCATTGTTTCAGGCCTGGGTCGAGCAGGAGAAGTAAGGAAGCCAAGAGATTAGGAGACTTCCTGCAGACAGAATGAGGACTCAGACTATGTCAAAGCCAAGGGGCGAGGGTCCATCACCCCCTTTTTCTATAGCTCCCCAAATCTTTCCCTGAGGGCCCCTTCATGACCACGCCTGTCTTAGGTCGTCCCTCCCTTGAAGAATCTCACCTGTCATTAGCTAACTAGTCATGCACTGGGGGCCAAGCAGGGTGAAGTAAGGTGGACAGAGGCAGTGCTCCTGCCAGGGAGATAAGCTTTGTCTCCTCAGTGGCTTAGGGTCCCAGGGTCTCTCATTCAGCCTTAGCCATGGGGGGTTACAGCTTCTGAAACCAGGCAGGGCAGTTCGTTCCCAACATCTTCATAGAACACTCCCTTCTCCATCATGCTTTGACTGAACCCTGGCTTGTCAACAAAATGCTGCTGTTTCTTTAGTTGACTACACCTCAACTATCTAACATGTTTACTCCATGGACCTTTTTCTCTATTTCACTCCTGAACATTAACATTAACATTAACATTTATCACTTCTGTTCCTAAACTTTTACCTTCTTAAGACATCCAGGCAATGGAACCTCCACTTTTACCTGAACTAGCAGCTTCACATTCTTCCATAACCTAGATGATGTGATCCATCATTTAAATCACTTTTGGGCTAATACCTGTGATATTCACCCTTTATCCTCCTTCCATATACATCTAGTAATCCCTTATCCTGGTTCAACCCACGGTTGGCTTTTTCTGCTGAAAAAACAGGAGGATTATTCCAACCGTGGAAAGTGCTTAGGCTGCTTGGCCTTTTTACTTCCATAGTTGGCTCCCCCTTCCAATTCTCATAAAAGCTATGTTAGAGTGTATATTTACATCTTTCTACTGGTCTGTGTCTCAGGGAGCCTCTGAATTCAGTATGAGTAGAAACTGATTTTTAGTTCTTTATCCTCAGAGCCTCCCATAGCCTAGTTCATAGTTACCACTTAAAACATTTTGACTGATGGTTTAAGACATTTCTAAAGTCTTTTCAGCTCTGATACTCAGTAACTATGAAGCCCTGTAGGTAGGCACTTCCTTTGCCCAGATTTGAAACACCTTCTTCCAGTCCTGAACTCTACATTTAGAACAGGCCCTGCTTGCAGCAGCAATGGCACTACAAATGCTCAGAAATGTCAGGGACAATCCTGCCAGGGGAGGTTGTACTCACAGAGTGGTGAGAAGTTCAAATGAGATATGCTTAAAAACAGAGGCATACTCCTTATAGAGAGTGTGCTATTTTCCACCATGGTAAATGCCCCACAAATTCCAAGAATATCACAACCAAAGTGTTTGCAGCTGATGTTTCCCATATTTTCTTCTGTTTGGTAAAAGCATTAACATTTTAATCAATCAAGCTGGAAGTATTTATTAAATTACTTGCTGAGAAATAAGCTGTATAAAGTTTAAAATTTTGTCTAGAGAGAAAAATGTAAAATCTGTAGACCTAATATTTCCAACCCCATTCACTGAGATGTAGCATAGTGTTGTGAAACAAACAAACAAGACACAACTCAGAGTCAAAAGACCTGGATTTCAATCTTTTCTGCTAAAAAACAGGAGGATTATTCCTAGGACTCTGGACAACGCACTTAAACTTTTTGAACTTTAATGTCCTTTCTGTCCAGGGGTGATATTCAAATACTTACTGGCCAGTATGGTGGAGGCACTGACCAGTTAAAATCAACATTGACTGTCATGCTGGAGCAGGGTCCTGGCAGCTCCCTGCTGTGCCAAGCACTGACCAGTTAGTTATTAAATGATAAGAAAGACTTAGGGGAAGCAGACCAGGGAAAGGTGATTGGGAAGCTTCAGGAGCTCCAGACACTGTTTATCAAAGATTTGGAAACATTTTAATGTTTTAACAAAAAGTATAGTGACTTTGGTGTATACTTGCCAAATATTAGCCCTGCTTTGATCCTTCCTAGGATGAGACTGTGTCCGATGGAAATGGGAACTCTGAGGACTCCTTTCAAGTTATTTTGAGAATTGAATGAGATAATGTATATGAAAGAAAAAGCCTATCCCTGCTTGAGACATAGTAGGTGTTTTACAAATGATAACTGATGAATGAAAATTAGAATAGAATAGAAAAGAAAATGTCTGTTCTGCTTCTCACAAAGGGTTTTTTTTTGTTTTGTTTTGTTTTTTTGGTAGTTGGTAGATTTAATAATCAGCTTTCATATGAGGCTTGCCTTGGGTGGCCTCAAGACAAGTAGATCTCTGCACCAGAATCTTAAAAGGTCTTAACTGGGTTCAGTCATATATTTAGTCCAGGTCATTTTTACAACACATTATTCTCTCAAGACTGCAGTGGGTAGAAAGTACCTTTCCAGGACAGGGGTGGGAGTGAGGAGGCACCAGTGGCCTGGTTGTACATGCTCTCCTTTTCTGCAATGTGCCCTGAGCAGTCTGAAAAGGGTTTTACTAGCATGGAGGTGGCTTGTTTGGCAGCTATCTGGCTGCATTGGAGGAAGATACCACAGTAACAATATAGGCACATGCAACCCAATTAAAAAATGGGCAAAGGACTTGAGCAGACACTTCTCCAAGGAGGACATACAGAAGGCCTAGATACATATGAAAAGATGCTCAACATCCCTAGCCATTAAAGAGATGCAAATTAAAACCACAATGAGATACCACTTCACACTGGTCAGAATGGCCATCATAAACAAAGCAACAAACAACAAGTGTCGGAGAGGATGTGGAGAAAAGGGAACTCTAGTGCACTGTTGGTGGGAATGCAGACTGGTGTAGCCACTGTGGAAAACACTATGGAATTTCCTCAGACAACTAAAAATGGAACTGCCTTTTGACTTGGCAATTCTACTGCTGGGAATATACCCTAAGAATCCTGAAACACCAATCCAAAAGAACCTATGCACCCCAATGTTCATAGCAGCACAATTTACAATAGCCAAGTACTGGAAGCAACCTAAGTGCCCATCAGTAAATGAATGGATCAAAAAACTGTGGTACATTTACACGATGGAATTCTATGCAGCAGAAAGAAAAAAGGAGCTCCTACCCTTTGTGACAGCATGGATGGAAAGAGATAGCATTATGCTAAGTGAAATAAGCCACGCGGTAAAAGACAAATACCATATGATCTCATCTATAAGTGGGACCTAATCAATAAAACAAACAAACAAACAAGCAAAATATAACCAGAGACATTGAAATTAAGAACAGACTAACAGCCAGAGGGGAGGTCGGGGGGCGGGGGTAGTGGGGGGGAAAGGGGGAAAAGGTTTTCAGAAACATCTATAAAGGACACATGGACAAAACAAAAAGGGGGTGGGATCAGGGGTGGGAGGTGGGGATGGCTGGGGTGGGGGGAGTAGTGAGGAGAAATGGAGACAACTGTACTTGAACAATAAAAAATGTTTAAAAAAAAGATATAAACCAAGTGGATATATTAGAAATAAAAAGTAAATGTTTAAAATTTAAAAATAACAACAATATAGGCTCATGCAAGAAAAAACACAGATTAAGATGAGAATTTCTAAAATAAGTGACAATTTTTTCTACCAAGAGACCTATAATCCAAACCACTCATTTATTAAGTCCCTAGACTGGGGGGTCAGATCACTTAGGGCTTTCACTTGTGTCCTCATTTCATTTAGTAAGGACAGCCCATTAGTAAGCTCATCACAACATTCTGTTTGGATAACAGCACAGGCACCTCCTTGTGAGGCAATAATAGTGTCCCGGCCATCCATTCTGAAGGATGGCTTTTCCCATTAGAGACATTTCAGTGTTCAGTAAAGACAGGATTTACTGGCTATTGTTTATGGGTTGTTGGCTCACAAGGGTTTTATGAAAAGTGAAATATTAGATGTGAAAAAATCTTAAGTGTCAATCCTACAAGTCTGTGGACCCTGTGTATTATTTGCTATCTCCTGGAAACACAATGCTTCCTAGGAGCTGCCCACAATTATTCATTGCGACTGTCACCACATGAACATTAAACCTCAAACTTTAGAAAAATCGGACAAACCCTCTAAGCCAGGTATCTAAGCCTCTAAGTGCCTTTGGATCCACCCATATAATATTGCTTAATGAGCAGTGTTTGAGAGCCATTTGTTAGAGCCTGATCAATCTGTTTCTTCTCCCGGCCTCTGTACCCAGTAACAGGATTGATGACTCTCTCAAGAGCAAGTAAGTAGTATCTGCCTGCCAAGAGGACAACTGAGTGAGTGATCTTGGAAATCAATGTGTCTGCCAGCAGAGTGCCGCCCTCTAGGGAGCAAGCTCACTGTGCATATAAACGTTTGTTACCCTATCTTTCAGGCCAGTTAAGGTAATTTAATAGTATCATATCCAGGAGTTGACAAGAAGTTGGTGAGGGGAACTAAGAGAGACCTGGCATCAAGAAGGACCTGTAGCCATTTGATAGAGAGGTAAGCTGAGATCCAGAAAGGCATCATTTGCCTGAGGCCATATTGCTATTAAGTAGTAGATGAGTTTGACCTCAGAGAGCTCATGCTTTTTCCAGAATTCCCAAACTGTCCGACTACACATCTCAGCAAGCAGGTGCAGTAAACAGGCAATTAAACAGAACAGAGACCATCTGTTCCTTGGGTCAGTAATCCATATAAATAAAACCTATGTGTGCAAGTAAACAGTAACATTGCTAAAAAGTAAGACTCTAGCAAAAACTGGGGCTGAGCTTCAGCACAGCAGAAAACTCAGCAACCTATTTAGAGACAAAAACTGGCCCCTGTATTACAAAGAACTTCACTTAAGAGGAGTAGCCCCTTGCAGCAATGGTACTGATGTGTGTGCATGAGTTGAATGATGAAAACTCCCAGGACCCATTGTTGGTCTCTGTTTCTTGGTAGGGAGAACTGTATCTTCGTTTAGGAAGCTGACTCTTCAGTTGGCAGATGGTCATAACGAAGCAGCTACACCCAGATTCCCTCCTTACAGCATTTAATGCAACCTTTGGCTTGGGGAGAATGAGAGTATGCGTGCAATACTTTAGGGCCTTTACACTTGTTCTTTTTGCCTGGAACACTGTTCCCCTAGATATTTTCATGGTTTTCTTATTACTCAATTATCTCCTCCTAACAGTAGCCATATGAGATCATCTTATTTAAAAGAACCCTGTCATATTCTACCCCCTTACTTTGCTTTATTTTTCTGTGTAACATCCATACCATATAACATTATTTTATGTATGTATGTGTATATTTATCTCCTTTTACTGTTGTATAAGCTGTATGCAAGCAGAGACTGTTGGTTTTATTCATGGCTGTGTCACCTGTGCCTGGAACAGTGCCTGACAAGTATTCAATAAATACTTGTTGAAGAAGTAAAAGCAAAGCTGGCAGCACCTGCATCTGTGACTACACTCGTAAGAAAATAAAGATGTCACACAGACCAAAGGAGAGCAAGTGCCTAAAAACGGAAACCACAAAATTGTACATTGATTAATATGACCGTCTGTGAAGGAAATTTTTGCTCTGTTTAGTGTCACCACATAAAAATACTTGAGGAGCTAACCACCCTTCACCTTGCCACCCACTTCTCAGTGGGCAGAATGTCGACATCATATTATAAGAAAAGCATGCAGGATGAGAGAGCCTATTGTGGTCATTTTGGAGAATACAATCTGCTACAACAGTTTCTTCTCACAGCAGTTTATAAGGGTTAAAAGCTGAAGAAACACCAATTTTCAAACAAATGAGCAGCTGTTATGGTGTGGCGTGGCGGGAGAACCACTGGAGAAAAATGACAGATTTCTGTGAAATCCAGCATCTGCCACAAACTCACAACTCTGCAATCCTGCCCTGCACTCCGGTCTCATCTCATGCTGTTTCCCTGCTTCAAAGGTCTCTGCTGCCTCTTCTCTACCAAATGCAGTCGGAAAAGCTTCCCTGATACCACCTTGCCCACATTTAACCCCGACAGGATGTTTTCAAAGTTTTCATGACACTGAGCTCTTCGTATCTTCACTCATTCATTCATCACACAATTTATACAGTTTTAGGCACTATTCTAGGCCCCAGGTACCTAGGTTTATCATAAAGCTAATGAAGATTAAGCTTCACAGCCCCTCACACGTATCCCTCCTAAAATTCTGGGAGGGGTCGTAACAACATATGGTCATATGTTGCTGCCAGATTTGTACAAGTAAGGTACTTTAACCTTATCCAGTTAAAATCACTCTCTCTCCCCACTCTCACCTCCTCTCAGAAGACATTGAAGTCGCAGTAGACATTCATTTTTATATGATTCATGGTCATTTCTTTACACAGTTAAGCCTTCCTGAAGTAGGAACGGCTTCCAGGAGTACTCTTACCAGGTAATGTGCCAACTCACCGGCCACTGTGACAGAGCGGTGTGCGGCCGGACGTGGTCCAACAACATGCACGTATCCTGAGTGCCCAGCACCAGAAGAATGTATGTGGAAGAGATACATGGTTTAAACATACTAACCAGAAACTAGTCTGTCCAAAATCAAATGTGGGACATTGTAACCAGATAATTTGGTCTTCATCAACAGCAAGTCAAAACAAAAACCTCCTCCTATCCAAAATATATCCAATAATGCAATGCTTGAAGTTAGAAATGCATTGGACATGTATTTTCTTTTTTAAAAAGGAATTACGCAAAATAGAAATTATCAGAAGGCCTTTGCTCACAGGGCACAAACCTGTAAGTACACGACGCACAGCAAGTATGCCTGCAGATGCTCAGACAATAGCAAAACAACAAACTCCAAAGCTGAAAGAAACTTTTCTAAACCTACGATAATGAAAAACAAATCTGATCAACTAGGAAGCAATAAAGTACAATTCTACTATCTTAAATAGAATAAATTATAAAATTATTGTAATAAAAGAGATCATCAAAGAGTATGTAGTCAAAATTTATATGAAGAATAAGTATGGCAGCAGTGACAGGCATTTAGTTAATGAAAATATCATGTTATTTTTCTGGAATTTATGATGTTTATGTTGTCAGCTTTTATAAGTGTACATTTTTGTGATTCTTTTCTTATTCCAAATAAATATTCATTAAGAACTAATTTTATGTTAATAATTTTTAATGGAAGACCCCCAAATTGTATAAACTTTAGGCACCACAAAACTTAAACTTAAAGATGGAGACACAGGAGTAAAGCAAACAAATATATAGATAATAGATGTAGATAAAGATTAGATATAGACATACAGATATCTGCCTCCACTCTAATAAAGAAAAACAAATAAACAAAATTAAAAAAGCAAATTACCTAGTGCATTCAATAATCATCAAGTTCTATAGGCTTGTCCCTACCACTGAATCAAGAACTCCATGTAAACAAGGACAATTTCTTATTTACACAGATTCCCTAGGACATAAGCACAGTTTCTGGAACAAAGAAGGAAGGCACTTGACAAATATTGGCTGTCTGGATGGATGGATGGATGGACAAACAAGTGAGTGGTTAAGGGCTTGAGAAAGTCAGTTCACCTATGTACTTCAGTTTCCAAACCTGTAATATGGTTAATTTATATGCTTATTTTACCCAAGTATCTTATATAATAATAAAGTTTGACAATCGCTGTATAATTTGTAATTGTCTTTAGCATATGTTTTATATCGTTATCCAATTTTTTTAAGATTTTATTTATTTTTAGAGAGAGGGGAAGGGAAGGAGAAAGAGAGGGAGAAAAACACCAATGTGTGGTTGCCTCTCATGTGCCCATACTGGGGACCTGGCCTGCAACCCAGGCATGTGCCCTGACTAGGAATCGAACCAGCAACCCTTTGGTTCACAGCCCCGCACTCAATCCACTGAGCTGTACCAGCCAGGGCCTTATTCAACTTTTAGCTCTATTTGTCCAACAAAATTTCAAGTTTCTTAAACTAAGGCTTTATATACTATGTTGTTTAACTATTGATATCGAGAAGAGCCCTGCACAGTAGGTATGTTAGCTGAAAAACTGATGCTGAAAATTGCTGATAAACAATCCTATATTCATCATTCTTCTGTATGTCAAGACAATAAACTAGAAAAGGAATACAAAAGGCCAGATCATGTAGAGACTAAGGGCAGGGGTTCTGGAGTCACACTGCCTGGTTGGATTCCTTCTCTGAGAAGTATTAGTTTTTGTAAACTGGTAAAGTTCTCTTTCTCTCTTTAACAGGAATAATAATAATACCTAAGTGACAGAGTTGTTGTGACAGACTTATATAATGCCTAACAGAATAATTACTCAAAGTATGTTAGCTCTTATCTCCACCATGGGCATGAAGATGTATTCACAGATGTGCCCGTTTCACTTTCCTTGGCTGCCATCAAGATCTATTCTCTCAGGACCCCACTGGAACACCAGAGTAATGCTGGGCATCAGTCTTTTTAAAATCCTACCTTTTCAAAGAGACTTTGAGTGTGCAGTAATCTCTAGGCAAATCCTGGGGAACCCATTGTCCATCGGACGGCCTCTTTGGCCCACTTGAGCACAGACTTACTTTTACAGTGTGGGCTTGTCTGTCCCTGTCCTTAGTTCAGTTTCTCCTGCCTTCTGTCCACCCCTCTATAATTCAACAAATATAACATCATTGTACATCCATCGGGTTCTGGGTACTGAAGAAAAGTACCTAGAAAAATTGGAAAAGACAAAGTTCCTGCTCTTAAGTAACTCAGACTAGCTGGGAAGGCAGACACGTACATAATACCAGAGGAATGTGATAAGACATATAAGGGGGTATGAAAGTGCTTTGGGAACAGAGAGGAAGGAGCCTAAAAGTCATCCTTATAGCCTGCCTTACCTAAAGATCACAATTTTATAGTCATGTTTAGACACAGTAACAGACCAATGAAATATGCAAAATCAAAATATGCTAAAAATTCCAAATCATAATTATGGCAAGTCAGTGGGATAAGGCCGTGTGAAGGTTCCATACAGGTCCTTGGCCCGGCGCTAGGCTGTGCACATGCAGGACGAGACTCCACGGTGCCTGGCAGGGAAGGGAGGTTAAAGACGCCAGAGTTACACAGTTCTGGGAGACCACTGGTGCTCTGGCTCCGTCAGAGCAGAGAGACTCTCAACACTAGACATTCACTGAAATTCCAGAAAGGTCTATGAGAAAGGATCAAACCTTAGAGTAAGATTTAACGTAAACCTGCACTAGCCAATACAGTAGCTCCAAACACATACAGCAATTTAAAGTTGAATTTTAACTAATTAAATTAGATAAAATTTAAAATTCATTTTTGTCACTCTCATTGGCCACATTTGAAATACTGGTAGCAAACTGTTGCTAGCAGCTAGACTGCCAATGTAGAACATTTTCATCGTCACAGAAAGGCCCCATTCTAAAAGCTGAAAACCAAGCCTGAAGAGATAAAATAGAGACCAAAAAATTATCTAGCTCAACGTACTTTAAAGGAAGGCAACATAATCCAGACTCCTTGCAATGTATCAATATATAATATAGAATAAATAATTCTAGACATACAAAGGAGAAGGAAAATGTGGACCAGAACTAGGGAAGAAATATGAGCGGAGACAGACCCTGAGATGATACAGATTTCGGAACTTTCAGACGACAGTTTTGAAATAACTATTATAATAAGAATCTTCAAAGACTAATAGAAATGTGATCTTAATCAGAAAATGGAGATGCTTAGCAGAAAAATAGAAGCTATAGAAAAGAATAAAAAGAAAGCCTATATTCTAAATCACACTATCGGAACGGAAATGTTCACTCAGTGGACTAAATAACAGGTTGGAAATGACAAGAGAATGGCTCATCTACTTAAATACAGATCCCTAGAAATTAACCCAACATAAAGAGCACAGTGGGGAAGAAAACTAATCATAACAAATGTGAGTATTCGCACTTCCTGTCTTTTCCTAAAATTTCATCAGTAATTAGTCTTTGCTAAACTTGTCAAATTTTCAGTGTGTAAACCAGACAGGATCTGCCAAGTGTCTTTTTATATACCCAAATGCTCCACCACATTACTGCCAACTCATAATGACTAGAAAGCTGACTTGCTGAACCAAGTAAACCTCAGCCAATTTAACCACTCTTAATTTTACTCAAAAATGATGTCAGATTTTCATCAGATTTGGAACTCTTCTGAAGATTAACAAGGTACTATTGATTTGATGTATGGGGTTATCCTGCATTTTGAAACAAGATGGGAGTTGATACATTTTCAAAAAGCTGAACTTCTTAATGTGTTTCAGGGAAAGTTAGTGGGCAGAAGTTTCAGGGGAAAAAATGTTCCTTTATTCAACAAGCATTCATTGAATATATACTCTATGCTGGAAATTATACTGGGGATGTAGAGGTGAAACAGACATGATCTTGAGTTCTTATGAGTAAAGTCCTTACTTTATACAACCACTAGGAATGAAGTAACAATACTTGGCTCCTATTCATCTTCCACGGTTGAGTAATAAGGAAAGTTACCTAAAGAATAACACCAATGAAAAGAGTAATACAAACTTCATTACGAAGAAAACTCTAGATTGAGAAGGAGCCTTGTAGTTAATAATAGGTAAAACAGAGTTTGACCTACGACACAAGCATCCCTACATTTAAAGTGGTTTTAGATTACTTTTTACACCCAATTAGAGATGGGATAAAAGAGCAGTGATTGGTTTTAATACAAGGACTAAGAGATTACAAAGTGGTCAGCTCAGTTGGTTCCTAAGTGATTCAAATAATCCAGCATTTTATCACTTATCTTTGCAGATGTTAATTTCTGATTTTCTCTAGAGAAATTGGACATAAAATGAGAGTTTATGGTCAATAATCCAGTTATATATTAAAACGATACCATAATAAAAATAAGTTTATATAATACAATTGATAAAATAATATTGATAGGCCACACACATAAATAGTTTTTAATTACTTCATTAAAGCCTATTGTAGTCCATTGTATCTCAGTGTTGGAAAATATTTTACTTTGACTCTAGACTAATTTGCTCTAGAAAACCTAGATATGTAACACTTGAATGCCTCCATTAATGAGGTAAAAACTCATCACATTATATAAACATCTCATCATCAGAATTCACTCCACATCTGTCCACCTGATAGGCCCTCTGGAGCTTTCATTACAAGGCGCACCCATGAGCCCTGGCCCACCATTTCTAACCCAGCCACCATCATCAGAACTTGCAACTCAAACTGAATAATGCAAACACGTTTAACTTGAAGCCTGGCCTCTCTGCAGCATTTTGGCTGGCAGTCTCTCCTTTTACATCCTGATCAGTCCCTGATTAAGAGAGAAGCTGGAAAGGTAGGTGTCCAGAGTGATCAGTCTATATGAGACATTAAAGCATCAGAGAATGTACTGGAATTGTGGTGTCAGTTTCCACATATGACTACATCACAAGAGCAACGTAGCCCAGCTCACAAAGAGAAAGGCAGTATCCTTATGCGAAAATTTCAAAATGTGCTCCTTGCAGGTGCCGATCTCTCTGTGTTGACTATTTTTATAAGGTACAAGTGCACATTTCACGATGCAACTACAGTAATCTGAAGCTGTCAGGCCCGTCAACATGGTGTAAGGCCCTTTGCTACAAATTAGTGACTTGCTACTATCTATGTTATAAACCTTGTAGTATCATGCTGAAGAATTTGGTTCAGGAAATTCCAAATGAAAAAATGAAGACAAAGTAGGAACAACCAACAAGTTGCCTACATATAAGATTTAAAAAGTAACTTTCAAGATATGTTGAATACTACTTAGCAAGTTTTTCTACTTAAATTACTTCTGTCCTTAGTGAGTCCAAGTGACTAATGTGATCCAGTCATGAGTGCTATAAAGACCTATAAATGAATGATAAACCAAATAAGTTAAAACATTAGGTTCATTTGATATAATGCATGTAATTTTGGACATAAAGGTAGGGGCATAAAAATTTTATTAGCACAATATAAAAATATAAATTTGTCCCCCTTCTTTATATGTGTTGGACTAATATTTTTAAAATATTGATTTAAAGAGTGACCAAATATATCAGCCTGCCTGTGGTATCTATATGTATCAGTCCACCCTGGGTCCTGGCTTATTCTGTCCCTCTCTTAAAGTCAGAAAAAAATTGAAAGAAAAATACAGAAGTCATATTCATAAAGGTTAAAGGTATCAACCATTGTTTTTAACTGATAAAGGTGTTTGGAGAACATAACTAAATTCTCAACCAAGTGGCTTTTCTCACATCTAAGCCTTGATTTAATCTTATGCATCCATACACCAGCAGAAATGGACCAGCACAGGCCTCACCAAAAACCAAAAGGCATTTGACACTAAGTTTACCTCTTAGCCAGATGAGAGCAGACACTTCTTTCAAATGAGGATCCATAGAAGAGAAAAAGACAAATGTATGCCCAAACTCCTCAGTCAGAATTTGGTTCTATTACCTTGGGGAGCAATGAATGAGATCAGACAGTAGCCAGGATTATTACTTTTCAAAATTACCCCAGCTGGAAACAGGAAAAGGGGGAAATATTCTTTTTCAACCTAACACTCATTGGGGTCTCTTCCTTCTTTCCTCCTTCCTTCTTCCTGCCTTCCTTTCTTTTCTTGACCTTTAAGCAAGTGACCTCAATCTTACCCCCCATCGCAAATACTGGGAGAACTTCAAAAATACTGATGCCTGGGTCTCATCTTCCAAAGATTCTGATTTAGTAAGTCTGAGAAGTGTCATGGGTTTTGGATTTTTTAAAGCTTCCCAGGATATTCTAATGAGCAGCCTTAGTTGAGAACCTCTGCATTCATACCATGTCCAAACAGTTGAGAGGGGAGAAGGTCAGAAGTCTGTCCCATCTCCCTGAGGTCAGCCTCCAATGCCAACCAGTGCTTCTTTGTGGGGTTTTCTGGGACCACTGAGGGGCAGTTTAGCACTTCGCTCTCCAAGAGTTCTGAAAAACATTGCTGCAGTTCATTAATCCAATTAACTTCAAAGCTGCAAAATTTATTCTCTATTCCATTTCCCATCCCAGACCTTCCCAACTATGAAATCTAATACAGCTCATCAGAGGTTCTGCAATACTATTAAATAACAACATACAAGTACTGTGCTCCATTAACACCAGCAATAAGTGCCCCCAAGTTTGAGGATAAGTCACTTCCAGCTATGAATTTTACAGGCAGAAATTAGTGTTCAAAAACTAATCTTTTTGCAAGTTAAACTCCAAAATCCAATTCTCTTATCTTTTTAAATTCAAAGTTCAAGGAATTTTAAATCTAAATGATTCATGTATTACAATCCCTCTGACTTTTTAATTTTGCTTAATCTCAGGTTGGAAGATTCATGATAGCTGGGAGGACTGTGGATTTTTCATTAGCTATTGCCTGGGTTTTCAGCCACAGTATGAGTGTAATTCTCTCAGACCCTCCCAAGTTTAATTATATGTCACGTCTTGCATATGTCTCACTTCTAAAGAACTAAAAGAGTTAATAGAACATGTAACATTTTCATAGCACTAGTCCCATACTGACAAAATATAGACTCTAAGGCAGCTAATGCCTGCATTTCTATATCCCCAGATCTGAGTATTTAGTGTTACCATAGAGCATAGCACAGACTCAGTGCTGTGGAGGGGAAACAGCAGATGACATAGATCTCTGGGTTCAGCTTGCAAGGACATCAGACAGTCTCTGCCATTGTTGGGAGGTCCTCATTTGTGCCCATCAACTCACTGGGGAGAGGATTAGGCTCCTAGTGGGAGGTTAATTTTGATACCACGTATTTACTCTTCTTGGGGGAAATTCAACCTTGCACTGAATATCTCTGGAAGAATGGCATTTGAGACATTCTCACAAGGAATAATTCTATTACTGCAGAGTTTAGAGATTCGCAATAATGACAGCATCAGTCAACAGATCTCCTTTGAGGTGTCTTTCTTTGTTTATCTGCATGCCTAAAAACCTCTAAAGTATTCAGTTTTCCTTTGAGCACTATGTTTGAGGATTTGGGGGCAGGTAACACATACAAGGGAGGTATCCAAAGAAGCTATTACCAGCCCAGGTTGAAGGGGTAAGGCAAAGGAGCTATAGGAGAGGGAAGTGCAGCCACTGCCAAGCTGTAGCTTGTCAGGCAGGGAGCCAGTGAATAAATACCTCAGCCTCTCTCCAGTTCTGCTCTCTGATACCTGCTGGACCTTCCATTGGCCATACTCAACCAGATCTAGAGGTTAAAGCAGCCTGAGAGAGACCCGCCTCCAGAAGCACAGAGCAGATCCCGGAAGGATGGACGACAGATCTGGAGGAGTAAGTGGAAGAGATCTAGCACACCTTTCTGTCCCGTTTCCATTGCTGTGCCTCTATTCCTGTCAGGACGGTTCATTTGAGTTTCTAACTGTTCACACTGCTTCTTAAGGATATCCTTTCCTGTTCTAACACAGGTAGTACCAGACTGTTCCTGGAATCTGCCTGTCTTCTGTTCTTTCACTTTCCCTTCTGGGCCAGATGTATGAGTCTGGAAAATACTCCTTCAAATTTAAGCTTTCGCTTTCTCTTATAACAAAAAATATGAAGTCAAAATAATATGGGTCTACCACAATCCTCACTGTTCAAACCTTCCCAGCTTCAGAACTTCATCTAGTTGCATAGTCTCCCTCACCAACGAGATATATTATCCCACCAGGTCATCCCAGGCCTAAACTTCACCTATTATTATCTGCCTGTTCCCATTTATTATTCCCATTTTTTTCCCTATGCTCTCTCTTAGTGTACTAATTCCATTCATTTCTTGCGTACGTTCCCTCAAGGTACAAATGATGTCTGTGCCATATTGGAGCTTTCCAAATCATTGCTCTTTCTAGTAATCTTCTGTCAACTTTTCCATTACCCTTGGTATACCTCTTCCAATGTGCAAGGATGTGCATCCACTGCTCTCACTTATGGAGTCTCTATTTGTAGCTCTAAAAGAGTGTTTTTCAATCATGCTTTGGATTCTAGCATCTTCCGAGGAGTCATTTCATTTTTTCCCCTAAAACATTGTTTCTCTTGCCTTTATTGGATACAAGTCACTATCTGATTTAGTAACATACAAAATATTTCCCTCTTTTCTAAGTCCTGTTTAAGAGCGATTACACCTAAGCATATCTCATTTTTCCTTCAATATCTGCCTCTCCTAGTTTTCAAATCTTAATTTTTATTTTATATCATCTAATTCAGCCTCTACATTGCAACACATCTCCTGAAGAAATCTCTTTATCACATCTTAACCATACTTTCTTCCATTCTTTTATTTTATTTTTCCCTTGCTCCTATCTGATAGTAAAACGGAAATATATTTCTCCAACTATTCTTATTCCTCCTTGATTTCCTGAGTTAGTTTGATTTCTAACAGAGGCTCTGGGGACCGCATGCCACATTCCCTATGCCACTAATGCCATTTCATTTCAGCACAGTTGAGGTGGACAGTTCTGGCATGTTCCCTATGTGCTCTCTCAAGCACTTGCCAATGTTTCTGTGCTTTGGGACTCTCTCCAAAATCTCAGAAAGCTGCTCAATTCTTGTGCAAGTGTAATCTAGAAGAGTGAGGGGACTGTTCTCAGTCCGTAGGGAACAGGAGGTGGTGGATCAATAGCTCAGTTTCATGCTACGGAGAGACAATCTGAGTATATGCTACCTAATTCCCAGAAGGCAAAATTGCCCATAATGGAAACCAGCTCCATAACACATCCTGTTATTACTTTCTCTCCTTCTCTTTCTCACTTGCTCCAGTCCTACCTGGATAGAAATACCTACTTGCCTATAGGAGACCGTTCTGCATGGCATAGGCCCAGCTCCCACTTGGAAAAGCCAGTGGAAAGTGAGGCCTGGTACACAGGCCCCACATCCATGGATAGGTTCTCCTATGGGAAATCAGGCCTGCATTGTTCCTAGGCTGCTTTGAGGCTTGCTTTTTGCTAAAACTCCCTCACCCTGAATTGAGGCAGCAGATGTTTGCTGCGTTTCTTTAAAGTAACTTCCTAAAATCTATGTTAAAACTTTCAAGGAGGAGTGTAACTAGTTCAACCACTTTTCCCTTTACATTTGCAAATATTCTTCCTTTTTGATGTAATTAGCAACATCCTCTCCTTTGTTTTCTGTAAAAGGTAACCACCTAAAGCAAACCTGTGCGTAGTAAATGAGGACCATCCTCCAAGTAATGTGCCCAGAAAAGCAATAAAAGCCTGTCGAGGCAAGGGTCCAGGTGCTCTTCTCTTGAGAGAGTGGCCGAGGTGCTCTGAGGCGCTCTCGCCTTGAGAGAGTGGCCGTGCTGTCTTTTTTCCTCCACAGGATTCGGTAGTCCGTGTGAATTTGTCTCGCCTCAGCCACAATGCCATGGACCCCACGAGCTGGGTTCCACATCACTTGCCTGTATATAGGAGGAGACACCCCTCCCCCAAAAAACAGTATTATCTTCTGGAGGGTGGGGCCCTTATAGTACCGGCTTCCTCCACTAGGTGAGTGTTCTAGGAACCCATCTGTATCAGTGTACCCGCTGGTGTTGTTGTGAGAGGCTGCATTCTGCTTCAGTGAATTTTTTTTAAGACTCTTTCAATACATTTACCTATTTTATGATGGGTGATTTATAGGCATACCTGCTCATACCACACTGAGTGTTCAGCAGTTTTTGACCAAAACCAGCATGACTCCTATGACCCAACTGTCCCTATTCACCCAATCTCATCCTGAGGGACTTTTGTTGTTTCCCTGGATGAAAAAGTCCCCAAAGGGAAATGTTTTGCTGATGTGGAAGAGGTGAAACAAAAAAAAATGGCAGAAGTACTAAAAGGCATCAAAATCGATGAGTTCCAAAACTGTTTTGAGCAGTGGGAAAAGTCTCGATGGGTGTATTGCATCAAATGAAGAGTACTCTGAAGGTGACTGAAGTTTAAACATGTAAGAATAAATATACATTTTTTTATAAATAAATTCTGGGTTTCTTGTGTCCTCCCCTCATAAAAACCTCCATTTGCCTGTAGACAGAAGTGCTATAATCTGAAGTAATCCACTAATATAATTTTCCCACATGGCTCACTTAATCAAACTTAGGGTCACATGGCAAAATGCAGATTACTGCTGGATGCCAAGGTGGAAAACCCACATGACTCCACCGATTAACACTAATGACTAGAGCAGCCAGCCCAGGGTGTGCCAGTTATTTTGATCCCCAAATTCTATACCTTATCTCTTTCACAAAGTCTCTGGATCACTGTTGGTGTTTGGAGATCAATAAATTGTCTTCTATTTTTCTGTCAATTTCAGAACTGATTCAGGGATATGCACAGGGATCAAGCAGATAGAGATTAAAATATTATATTCATTACTAATAAACCTGTTGATAGAATATAGGTTATGTCCAAGTGAGTTTCCTAATGTTTTATCCTTGAATTAAAAACTTAGCTACCGTTCAAAGCAGAGTCACTTGCAAAGGCAAGGCCATGAGCTCACCTGTGACCATGTGGCAAAGGCAAGACCAGATCCCAGTCACTTTCACTCCTCTCAAAGGCGTGGGTGGGAGGTAGAAAGAGCCCAGGAGTGATACTGCATATAATCTGTCCATATGGAAACAGGAAGAATGTTCTCTCCTAGGAGCTACATTTCTTACATACAGATAAACATGACTACCAGTCCCAGCTCCACACCACTACCTTGAAGTTCCTACAAGAAAGAGACCCACCAGAAGGAGAACCTTGCTAACCCAGTTCCTCTTTGACTGGACTGTTCACTTCTGTAGAAAGTCTCACCCCAGAACATGTCAAAAGCTGCTTTTCAGATTATGGATTACTACCTTTGGCTCAGATGTCCACCCCTGAGCCAGTGAGCTGTGGCAGAAAGAAAAGGGAACATAGAAAGAGCTGAGGTTTGTGGTACCTAGGATGGGTACCTAGGGCAAGGTCCACGGAAGGGGACCCAACAGTCCTTCCGAGATCTCTAAGGGGCCTAACTTCTGTGGCAGGCATGACCCTACACCCTGTTGCCCCTGACTCCACTCCTAGCCAGCTCCCCTCTGTACCACATCAAGTGTCAGCCCCTCCGTGGCGCTTCCCACCAGGGTCTTTGACCGTTGGTGCGCTCCTCAGGTGAGGCCTTTTCCTAACACTCCTGATGCTTCAGGAGTCTGTTATTCTACCACCTCTGGGCTGTTACCACAGCATCAGGTTGGATCCCCATTCTTCACCAAAGGCTATGGCAACCAGTCGTTTTCTCTCTGGCTCCTGAGCAAACCATATACTACCCCATCCTATTTAGGATATTTCAGAGAACCCATAGATATTTCAGATTTCTGACATGAGATCTGTTTTCATTCAAATTTACATATTAGCCTATATATTTGGTCAAAAATTATTTTGGGCATCAACTGCATGGCAGAAAAATTTTTCAAGGGCAAGTATTAAAAACTGGCCCTTCATAACTGGAAAACCAGTGTCCTGGCTCCGAGGAGAACTGGTAAGACAGGGAACTCAAAAGGCACCCAGGTTGCTTAATAGGTCAAAACCATATTTACACAGCAGTTCATCTCACACAGAGGGCTGCCTCCTCAAGTTAGGTTATACCAAAATTGACCAGTCACAGTCAGGCAATAAACCTGGAAGAATGGGCTATAAGGGGGGGGGGGGGGGCAGGTAATCAAAACAGCTTGTCCCTCAATAAAATATACAGATGAAGTATTATAGAATTATATACCTGAAACCTATATAAAAGTATTAACCAACATCATCCCAATAAATAACATCAAAACCAAAAAAAACCCCACAAAAACCCAGCTTGTCTCTAACTGTTGAAAAACAGTGAGGCCAATCGATATCGAACCTGAATACAGGAGCAGCTTAATGATCTCAACATCACCGCTTCCACATGCCCCCACCTGACTTCCCCCCGCCCCGCCCCGCTCATGGCACACTTTGAAACTGTCCTGTAGACATTGCCCTTGCGTCCCCAGAACGAGAAGAAAGGCACTGTCTCATTACAGGAAAGCAGGCTAGGGAGAAAAAACAGGGAAGGTAAGCATTTCCAATGTCCGTCCCTCCCCACGGCTGCAGGAGTGCTCCGCAAGCTAAGACCTCAGAAGCAGTAGCTGCAGCAGTGTCGTGGGTACAGCGCTGCTCACATGGACAGATGAAGCTCTGGGCGTGAGAGCTTCCATGTCATATCAGAGCTTCCATGAGGGCAGGGGAGTGGGGCAAATGGCTGTTTTGTTACTCAGTGTTGACAACTTTGGGTCACCTTGAGCCAACAGCAGCTTGATAACAAGTCTGCTAGACCTCAAAGCCAGACACTTGGATTAGTCTGTAGCCAAGCTTGCAGCCTCTCCAGGGCTTTGCAAACTGCACGCAGGCTCAGAGCGTGGGTCCTCGAAGTGCAGTTCTCTCAGGAACAGTGGCACCACCTCCTGGGATTCTCAGGCAGCACCCAGGCCTACTGGCTCAGAACCCACATCCTAACACAATTCCTCGGTGACACGTTTTCACAGTAAAGTTTGAGAACACTGCTCTGCTTTTTAGGCTAAGGCTGAGAAACATTGGGTGGAGGAGGAAAGACAAACGAAAAGGCCGCAAGAGAAACAGAGAGAGAAGAACCAGACATAAAATCACACTACTTCTCAGAAGGGCTATGAGAATATAAAACTTGCTTTCCATCAGATGCTGTATCTCAGAAATCTCCATTTTTGATCAGTGTGTTCCTGAGCCTTTGTGTGAACTTAATAAGGTAGGATTTTTAGGCAATGATCAAAATATTATACCACATTTCTGGAAGCCAAACAGGAGCAAGTAAAAATATGATGACTCTTGAGAAATTGATAAACAGAATAAACCAGGAACAGATTTCCAACCTAGGGAGCCTGTTCAGGCAACCCTCATTTTGCCACCTCAGGCTGCTCTAGCACCGCCCCCTCCCCTCCATTGCCTCATGGACCCTGAGTGGGTCCCAGCCCTGATTCCTTCACATTTGAGCTGAGGATACATAGATCACCACCCTCCAGAAAAACAATCAGTGAATCATAGGCAAGAACGTACTCTCCACTTGGCCCCTCACAATTGAGATTAAATATAAAGATGTTTCTTTCCTTAGTGAGACAACCATTTGAAGGCATGGTCAATCATTTGCTTTAAGTTTTTAGGGAGGTGAACAGCTTGTTTCTTTGATCTCGTCAATCCAAGGCAACTCCTGATATCCTCAAGTGAACATCAACCATGGAGGTCTTGGCCAACCACCAGGCTGAAAGCGTCACAGCACTCACTAAGCCTGTGCAGTCTTAGGCACAGCCTGCTTTTCAGAGGCAAGTGAGAAGCTGATGAAGAGGACAGGATACAGTGTCAGGTCTGTGAAGAAGCTAGTGAGGGTCACACAGAGGAAAGGTAGGTAATTCATATTCATGCTCCTCAGTGCTGTACCCACCCCAGTCATGTCATAGGTGAATGGTAATCACGTCCCAGAGCAAAGAGGTGCCACCTGCACATGTAAACAGCAAAATGTGTCTGTGCTGCTGGTGGAGACAGATGGAAGAATATGGATCTTTGGAAGTCAGATTTATGCATAATTCTTATTTTATTCCTTGTGGGTTTAAAAAAATTTCATAAGAAATATGTTATTTTTGTAATCAGATTTAAAATGAGGACTACTTTAAAATGCACAGGGATTTGATCCAGAGAAACTGGAAGTAAGCCTATTCCCCATCACCTCTTAGCTTTGTAACTTTGGGGAAATCATTAAATTTTTCTAAGCTCCAGTTTTCTCAATTTACAATTACTATTTTAATAACTATTGCCTTACCAACTATCCGGAGGTTTTGGGAGACTCAAATAAGATAATGAATATTTATAAAAATTAACTAAAAATTACTAAGAGCAAAAAAATGACATGACTTTGAATAACCTGCTCGTGTTCTGGAAGCCACTTACAAGGCTTGGTCTCAGTTGACTGTAGAAGGAAAGAAGAGTGGGCAGCCTCAGGAGTGGAAACAAGGTTTTAGAGGCCAGACAGATCAGAACATAATACCCAGCTCTGGCCCACACCATTGGTATGACTTTGGGCAAACTATGTATCTCTCTGAGCCTCAGTACCTTCATCTATAAAATAGAAACAATATCTGTGTAGGTTGGGGTTGAGAATTAGAATAAATGCATATTATTTGACTAGCCCTTCAGAGTTAGCTATTATTATTCCCTCCTGCTCATAGGACAAGGAAGTGGGATCCTAACCATATTATTCTTATATTGAAAGAGTATATAACCAAAATTTTCCCTAAATCTTCTTGGGTCAACTAAGTTTTCTCTCTCAAGCATGATTTGGTTAAGGGAAAGGTGGAGCCTGCCTATCATTTCTGCCAGAACAGTTAGCTATGAAAGCCAAGAGCCAAATACAGTAGCAAGTGGATAGCTATGTCATGAGATCCTGCTTTCTTGGCCCCAAGGACCTAAGAATGGGATGAAACCAAAAGAATACAAGTTGTTTACAGGAATCAGTTGTGTTTAGCTGCTTATGTACTATAGGTGGTAAAACACATAAAATGGTAGCGGTAGTGATTACAGGGACATTAACACTGCAGAGAGACTAAAGTAGAATTACAGACATCAAAATTAGTTTCACCACACTGACAAAGGCTACAAAAAGAGGCAGAACACAGTCCAATGGAGAAGAAAGTGATAGAGCCTGGTCTCGGTGGTACAGGCATCTGGGACTGTGACTCAAGGAAGCAAGCTGAGGCACCCAAGTGAGATAGAGTATGTGGTAAAATAGCTATAATGTATAAAAGCTACAGAAACTGTCAAGAAGAAAGAAGACCATCCCCCACCAGATTTATGGCTTAAAACTGGCAGAGACTAGCTAAACCCAACATGGCGACTAATTTCAACCAACAGTAACCCCTTGCCTCATTGTACACTCGTTGTAATACATTAGTTAGCATGCTAAACAACACACCCTGTGCTGCCATGACTGGAAACAGTAAGCCCATATAAGGTCACAAAGTGGCCAATGGAGCTCCTCTAAGAAATTGTCACCCCTTTCCTGGGAAAATCCTGGATATTCCTCCCCCTCATCGAATACCCTATCCCCTACCCCTATTGAATGAACCTCAATAAAGGAAGAAAATTCTGCTAAAGGGAAGGCTACTCTCTCTGTCTCACTGCTTGACTAATAAGCTCGCTTGTACTTTAAACTCTATGCTGGCTTGCATATGAATTCTTTCTTGCACAAAGACTAGAACCCACAGTGGGTCGCAGACACCTCAGGTACCTAGACCTTCAGAACACCTGCATCACAAGGAACCAGTGATGTCATGAAGCTCTGCTCCTCAGCACACAGTTTCTAGAAACTGAGTCACTAGGGGCAGGAGGCAACTACAAGAAGACACATGCCACTCTGAGTCGGGTAGACTGGAGAGTCTCAGGCTGTCCTGGAAAGGATTTGGGGACCAGGACTCTCTTTGTGATGCAACTGGAGCACAGGGTGGTGGGGAGAGCCAAGAAATCTCATGCTCCTTATTATGAGGCCTCACCCTCTGAACTGTTTAGGCTGAACCTGAATCACACTCCAGAGACAAAGACTTAGTTGACTGTTAAATTTCCTAAAGGATGGAAACAATCAATCTTCCTTCGAAAGCCTCTCCTCCCACCCTCCCCCCACAAGAAGTTCCTTCTATAATTTGAATTACATATATCAAAGTGCATTTCAGCTGCCAAGTGTCATGTGAATGTAATGTGGTTTTATTGCTATTATTATGACTAATGGGGTTCCAGATGCCCCACCCCAGTGTACAAAGGACAAAGCATTCTTAGAGTCACAAAATACTTGGATATCCACCCTAATGAATAAAATGTCATTTACCACCCTGGCTTTTTTCTGATCTTCAGAGATTTCGTAATCTTTTCTGGCATTTCCATAAAGCCAATAAACTGCACTCTTTTAAAGCTAATTGCCTGGAAAAAGGATCCCGCCTCTCTTATATGCAGAATAGAAGTGTCTTCCTGTCTAGCCATGGCAGAGTCCTAAATGTGAGCCACTGAAGCCAAGATAAAGATAAATCCACCTCCGTCATCATTTCTACTCTGATTATCCAGGCTGCAGCCTCTGTGCTCAAGCTTCCTGCATTTACTTAAGTTGGGTCCCCTCGTTTCTGGGTACAGCTTACCTGTCACACACAAAAATGGTCATCTGATGGCAGGTTCCCTCAAGTCCTTACTGCAGCCTCCTTCTGCTGTGCAAATGACTTGAATTTTCATCAAAATGGCATGGGTCGCATTTTTCTCTGTTTTTTGAAGAGCCACAATGATCAAAGAGTCTAGCCATACAGGGTGCTTGTTAATTGGACCACCCATTTGTTCATTCTCTCACCGAATATATCCTGAGCCCTGCTACGCATAAGGCAGCTGGAAGTAAAAAGATGGAGAAGACACAAATGCAGCCTGAATTTCCTGCCAACCTGAACAGAGGGTCTGACCATCTTGTTTCTCAGGATTTGTGTTTGATCTTTTAACTGGTTGTATATCCCGTAAGATTCAATGTCCAGAGGAGAGTGGTGAACCTAAACTCAAGGAGTAGTCTGAGAACGGTCAAGGCAATTTAAATAGCCTGCTAAACCCTGGTCCATGCAATGAAATTCACATGACATCAGAGCAAACAGGTTCAGATAACCAGGTAACACACATCTGTGAATGAATAACACAAAAGAACAAATATGAGAATCACAGTTCATGAGCGAATCTTGAGACTAAGGCAACGGGACTGACAAGGAGGCCTTGCTCATAGCTGCCCTCTGCCTAAGACAGCCTACCTCCCCATCTCGCATCCACCTTACTCGTTCTTACTGATGCTACGAAACAAGTCTCAGCATCACTTTCACCAGGAAGCTCGATCCTTATTGTATCTCTTCCAGATGGAGTTTGGTGCCCTTTCTGGCAATATCTGGTGTTTTGGGGTTTTTTTTTATACCACTGCATTCCAAATATTGGTATGTAATTGTCTATCTGCATATCTCTGTTCACCACACTGTGAGCTACTTCGGGGCATGGATTTTTTTTTTATTACTTAACACAGCGCTTGTTACATTTAGCACCCACATATTTGTGGGAAGGAAGAGAGGAAGAAAGGAAGGGAGGGAGGGAGGGAGAAAGGGAGGATTAAAGAAGACTAGAACATTCTTCAGAAGCCTAGGTGCTTGCCCCATAACAAGAATGCCTTCACTGACTTACACTTCACTTCACTTGGACAAAGACTTTGCAAAGGAAAGCAAGCAGTAAATATCCCTCTTTCCTTTAGGTCAAGGGCAGAGAGTCAGCAATGTCAGTTAAGTGTTTTCAGTGTCTCTCTCAGCTAGAAAGACAAGCCATCCACAGTCTGCAAGCTCTCCTTGTCTTCGTGCTTTGGAGGGATTTAGCTATGGGGCTTTTCATGGGATCAAGCCAAATCACACAATTTCATCCTGTCAAAACGCACTGAAAATCTTTCTTGGGTAATTTATCATGGAAGTACACATGGCAGGGAAGGGGCCAGGGAATTAGACAGAGCAGAGAGCGCCACTCTGAGCCGGCCGTGCTCAGCTGGCAGGATGCCCGCGGCAGCAGAGGCAGCTGGTCGACAGGCTGCCCCGACACTGGGATGGATGGGCTCCTGCTTCTGAGAAGGCCACCTCCTGAAAATAAAAAATCATCGTCAGGACAGCCCTACTCCAAGAAGCATGTTAGCACAGAACAGCTAAAGCAGTAAATCCCAGCCAATAAGTATGGTAAGGTAAAGGGGGCTGGATTAATTTGCAGCTGCCAGCAACTCCTGATAGATCAGCTAAAATATGGAGTAGCTTAGATTTCCTCCCAAAAAGTCAATAGCAGTGCCATCACTAATTTAAAGCCAGGGCATCCACAGCTAACTAGTCACTGCTAGAGAGAGATGTGGGTAGAAGAACATAAATAACCAGAAATTCGAAGCCATCTCCTGTATTCTCTACATACCTGCAAATACCGTGACTCCTCTCTCTTGCACTCCTTCCTGGACACAGGGGCTAATCTCAGGATAACACTTAATCTGTGTAAATGACTTCGTTTTGTTTTTATGGTGGTATACGTGCTAGGATGGCATACTGAGACCTCTTGTTAAAAGCAGCATTAACAAATGTGGGCTCAAATAGGAAGCCATTGCTATTTGTCAGTGTTCTTTCAAAATAAAGGTGCCAGATTGCACTACAGTGCCCCTGAGGGCAGAGACTCCTGTCAGTCCTCACTGAGAGCCTGATCTTTGCTGGGCAGGATGCTGAGACCCAGAAATACAAAGATGGAATGCAAAAGGCACCGTGCCTCCAGGCCCTTAGAATCTAGCAGAGGAGATAGACCAGACTCTAAGAAGAAAAGTAGCTAAAAGAAAGGCCATTGCACTAAAGTATGGTGCTTTGAAGGAGGCAAGCCCAGAGTGGCCTGGGATGGAAAGGAGAGACCTGGGCAGGGCCTGGCCTGAGAATGGCCGTAGAAAGAAATGGCGCCTTAGCTCACAGTCACCCAAAAGGCCTCTCCGCCAAAGTTCAGCTTGTACCCATTATTTATATGGATTTGGCAACATCTGAAGTCATGCAACTTTTTTTCCTTTTTTTTTTTTTTGCTTTTCTATTTCTTATTTGTTCACAACATTATCTTTTGCAATATGTGGAATTCTGTGTAAGACAAATGTGGGCAGTTTGAAATCTATTGGCAATGAGGGGAGGGACACTAGATGCAAGGAGGAGTGAGAAGGGGTAGCTTTCAATTGACAAGATAAGAATATAGTGTTCTTTTTACAAAGGATTTATTTTTATTATAATAATAATAATAATAAAAAGACAAAGAAAGTAAATTTGGCTATAACCCAAGCCCTGTGGGGCTTGAGGTTGGCCTTCTGGGTTTTAGACCAAACAAACAAATAAATAATACAAAGAATTATCAAAAATCATTAAAATTCTGCCATTTGTGACAATATGGATGAACCTTGAGAACGTCATGCTAAGCAAAGTAAGTCAGACAGAGAGACAAACACCTACCATGCAATCTCCTTTATATGTGGAATCTAGAACTAATAAGTACAGAGAACAGGCAGGTCTTTGCTAGAGGCGGGCAGTGGGTAAGTGGGTGAGTGAGGAAAGGTGATAAAAAGGTACAAACTTCCAGCTATAAAGTAAATAAGTCATGGGATGTAATGTATAGCACAGTGACTATGGTTAATAATACTGAATTTTATATTTGAAAATTGCTAAGAAAGTAGACCTTAAAAGTTCTCATCACAAGGAGGAAGATTTTGTAACTCTGTACGGTGATGGATACAAAGTAAATTCACTGTGGTGACCATTTCACAATACATAAATTCATCAAATCATTATGTCGTACACCTAAAGCGAATATAATAGGTCAATTATATCTAAAAAGATAGAAACTTTCCAGAATTTAGACAGGGTCAAGATCGCTTTTATTTCACTGTTTAATACATATACTACCATCTTTTACTAATAAATAACCATAATTTTTTTTAAAAATTAATAAAATGCAGAAAGTACTTTTTTTGGTGAGCAATACTGTTTGAGTTTCTTTTGGCAGCTGAAACAAAGCCCCACGAACTGGGTGACTTACAACAGCAGATGTTTATTCTGTCATGGTTCTGGAGACTAAATGTCTGAAATCAGGTGTCAGCGAGTTGCTTCCTGTTTTGGAGGTTCTAAGAAGAAGCTGCTCCTGTCTCCCAGCATCTGGTAGTTGCTGGCAATCCTTGGTGGTCCGTAGCTTGTATATCAATGCATCACTCCAATCTCTGCCTCTGTCTTCACATGACTTTCTCCCCTGTGCGTCTGTGTCTCTGCATCCAAACTTCCCTCTTCTTGTAAGAACACCAGTCATTGAATTAAGGTCTACCCTAATCCAGTACAATCTCACCTTATCTGATTTTATCTTTGAAGTCTCTATTTATAAATAAGGTCATAGTCACAGGTTCAGGGGGTTCAACATAATTTTTAGGGAAACACAGTTCAACCCACAACAAATACTAACTTTGCTCAGTTTTCAACCATTAACTATTTACCAAAGAGCAGTTATTCATCTCCCAAAACTCAATGTAAGCACACGTAGCCAGCTCCCCCTTTTATCTTATGTTTTTCCTGAATATTGCCTGCATGACTCCCAAAACCGTGGGGGATTATTCATTTGGCAATAAACAAAGAGGGAAACATTCTTTTCTGACCTTTTAGCTAAAGAGATGTGTGAACTATTCACTGTTCCCACTCTAAAATGGATATGGATGTGGAGTGTATCCAAGTGTGTTATGCTCAAACATAATATATCTCAAATGGCTCTAGTGTGGTTTCTCTATTTACACCCTCATTTTTCTCCTTTCTGTAGAGAATTGACATTCTAGAACACTGCACATTTTGAACAAAATGTCCTTTTCTTATTCAGTACCATATCATATTTTGGTGGATAAAAGGTGAATGAAATGCTACAAGTAATATATAATTTCCTCTTAACAAATGGCAGAGGAGTAAAGGGGTAATGCTGTTTTCAGGAAGGAAAGACTAATTACAGTGGGAACAAAACATAGCAAAAACCCAATTTTAATTTTCATAACAGAAAATGTCACTAACACATCTGGATGATTTTGCTTTTTCTTAATAGTAGCTTGAAATAATAACAGTTGGGGAAACTATTACATTTGTACTAAAGTTGTCCCAAAGTTTGATTTATAGTGAGGCATCTTCCATTTGGCAGCAGCTTAGAAGAAAGCAGCGGTAGTGAGAAGTCTGGCAGATTTTGCCCTTGAAGTTAAGATATTAAACAAAAATGAAAACTAACCTACCTTTAGACAGAAGTGTGCTACTTAAAGTTGAAAGTTTGAGAGATGACCTTGTAAAATATTTCTCATTAACAATGATTTTATTAGAGCCCTGGCCAGTGACTCAATTGATTGGACATCATCCTGCAAACCAAAAAGGTCGCTGGTTTGATTCCCAGTCAGGGCACAGGCCTGGGTTGCGGATTCAGTCCCCAGTCAGGGCCTGTACGAGAGGCAATCAATCAATGTTTCTCTCTCAGATCAATGATTCTCTGCCTCTCTTTCCCCTCCTTTCAGATCAATGTTTCTCCCTCCTTTCCCCTCTCTCTAGAATCAATAAAAGAAAAAAAATCAATAAAATAATGGTTTTATTAGAACAATTAAAAATGTAGAAAATGGTACCATATTTCAAAGTTGTATAAGAGATCTATTCTAATCTCCCTTGCTTTCTGGAGCTAGATAAATCTATATATAGTTGTTCCTGGTATATGCTCCACTCATTATCTCTATATATAGATCTGTAGACAGAATAGTCACTGTGAACATAGGTCACATTGAATTCGCAAGAGGATTGCATCTTAAAGCCTTGAAACTATAAAATTCCTTAAATAGAGTTGGCCCTGGGAAGAGAGGAGTCAGAGGTATTTATATATCTATATATCTATACCTATATCTGTATCTATATACACATATCCAAATAACAAATATTTACTGAGTATCTATTACATGTAGACACTTTTGTCCATTGTTGTGGGTTTAGCAAAAACAACAAAAAGAAAGTGTCTATCCTCTTAAATCTTATAATAAGGGAAAAGACCTAACAACAACTCTACTTTTGGCATTGTAGCTAACTCTACCATATTCACTGTGGAGGACGGTGAAGGCTGGTGACATACAGCCAGAACCTGCAGGGGTTAAGAAGGAGATAGTTAACGGAGCAATTATGCCTGCAGGTTTTCCCTGAGTCTGCAAAACATCCTTGAGCTTTATCCAACTACCTCTTATAAACACAGAGACCATGTTCAGGGTCATTGCCTCTCCATCAGAGGATGATGTCCCACCTGGTCCCCACTTTTCCTTAAACTGTCTGTGTCTGTGTCTTTCTTAACCTCCCATTGCCCCCCCTCAGGGACCTCCTCTCCGCGCAGGTTACATAAGAAAAAAATCCTTCTCATATAATACAAGTAGCTCCTGCAGAAGTCACAAAAGCAAACTTTGAAACATATTGTTGATCTCTAAAAAAAGTAAGAGAACCCTATAGAAGGGAAAACAAAAATGGAACGTGGGGTTGCAATCAGAGCATGGCCTGTGAAGGAGAAGACAGAGACAACTGGGAGGAAAGTGCCAAGACCAGGAGCTTTGAGTTTTGAGATTAGTGAAAAGGAAATGAGAGGTTAGTCCTTCCCAGGAGTTCTAAAACTGTGGACTCTCCAGTTATTTGTGAGAGAATTCAAAGAATCCATGGACTTTGATGGGAAAAAAAATTACATCACTGTTGTCATAGATCTGTAATTAAAATGCTCTTTAATTACAAAATTTAAGCAGCAAATCACATTAGTGTGAGCAATAACTATGTCTTTGTCTCCAACAAAAATCATAGATATTTCATATCACATTAGAGTGTTGCAGATAACTTGAACTGATGTTTATGTTCATTATGACAGTTTTGTAATTATGGTAGTTCCTAGACAAATCACTAGATCTTATTATTTAGTGCAAAAAGAAACACAAAAATTAATACATCACACATTTGTTTTTTAGTATTGTCATACCTGTTTTCTCAGCCTACACTGGCTGCTATAACAAATATACCATAGACTGGGAAGCTAAAAAATAATAGAAATTTATGTCTCACAGTTCTTGAGGCTGGAAACAGATCTAGTGTCTGGTGAGAACCTGTTTCCTGGTTTATAGAGGGGCATCTTCTCACTGTGTCTTCACATAGCAGAAAAATGCAAGGAAGCTCTCTGGGATCTCTTTATTAAGGGCACTAATGCTCTTCATGATGGTGACACTCTCATGACCTAATATGCCTAAATCACCAAAGCCCTCACCTCCAAATGCCATCACATTGGGGGTTAGTTTTCTACAAATGATTTGGGGAGCAGGGGTGCAGACAGACACTCAGCCTATAGCGCCTGCTATAACTTCAATATAATTGTAATCCTTTGTAATCCTATGGGTTTTAGGCAATCAAAAATACTCCCAGGAGGGTTCACAGGCTTCACTGTATTCCCAAAGGAATCCAGACTTCTGCATTAGTGAAAGAATGAGCTAGAAAAATGTCTTCCAGGAAACTGAGCCTATAAGGAAACCTATCTTCTTTTGTTATGGCTCTGGTAGTAAAAATTAAGATAATATTAGCCCTGGCTGGTGTAGCTCAGTGGATTGAGCACGGGCTAGGAACCAGAGGGTCCTGGTTCGATTCCCAGTCAGGGCACATGCCTGGGTTGCAGGCCAGGTCCCCAGTGAGGGCCATGTGAGGAGCAACCATACATTGCTGTTTCTCTCCCTCTCTGTCTCCTTCCCTTTCCCTCTCTCTAATAATAAATGAATACAATCTTTTAAAAATAAAAAAAAAATAAAAAATTTTAAAAAAAGGATAATATTAACATTGATGATACCTACCCCTTAAAATTTTACAATCCACATTCATGGGTCAGCTCAGTCATGGGTACAGTCAGAGAAACCCCTAATCCAGAGAGTAAATCCAAGTGTGTCCTTGTGGGTAGTACTTTCTGATGTATGGCAGAAACAAATGTCATTTCTTTCTGGTGAAGACATTTAAAACTAGGCCCTTAAGATTTCTCACAGACCATGTTTTTAAAATAATGAGCTCAAAAAAAATATTGTTGCCCTGGCTGGTGTAGCTCAGTCGATTGAGCGCGGGCTGGGAACCAGACGGTCCCGGTTCGATTCCCGGTCAGGGCACATGCCTGGGTTGCAGGCCAGGTCCCCTGTGAGGGCCATGTGAGAGGAAACCATACATTGCTGTTTCTCTCCCTCTCTGTCTCCCTCCCTTCTCCTTCTCCTCTCTCTCTAAAAAAAATAAAAATAATAAATAAAATAAAATAAAATAAATAATAAAATATATATATATTGTTAAGCAAATTAAGAAATAAGATACCATAAGCAAGAGTCAGAAGATAATAAAGTAACATTTTAAAAAGTTTTAGCCCAGCCCCTGCCAAGGACTGTAGAGATTCAGAATTACCTGATTCAGAATTTAAAATATTCTATATATGTTTAACAAAAAGTTTTAAAATGAAATAAAAAAATAAACAAAAAGTAAGAGACTACCAAAATGACCAAGTTGTAAATAGAACCCAAAAAATATTAGAAATAAAATATATAAGTATTGAATTTTAAATTTCACAACAGGGATATAGATATAGGTTAGACTTAAACTTAAAATGAGACTTTGAATTTAATTAGACACAGATGAAAAGATAATTAACATATTAGAAAGTAAAAGAATTTATCCTTAATGACAAATGATGGGAAAATTTAAAAAATATATTAATTAAAATACAGAGGATAAACTGAGAGAGGCTAACATAGGTCTTATTGATGTTTCTGAAATGAGCTGATGTAGGGAATAGAGGAGATTTAATATCCGAAGAGAAAATGGCTGAGAAATTTTCAGAATTTGCAATATACCAATTTTCAGATTCAGGAACCCCAATGAATTGCAAATTAAAATAACAAAGAGAGAAATATCAAAATGAAAATACTGAACAAGAAAGAAAAGAAGATCTTAAAAACAACCACCAAAAAACACAGATTATTTTAAAGTGAATGAGAATTAGGCCAATGTCAAACTTCTTCAGAGTGAAAGTTAGAATATAATATAATGATCAAATTCTTCAGTGAAAATAACAGTAATTCTAAAATTATATGCAGGAAGAAATGAAATGGTCTTTATTTGCAGATGACATGATACTGTATATCGAGAACCCAAAAGATTCCACCAAGATACTTACTAGAACTGACAAATGAATTCAGCAAAGTAGCAGGATACAAATTAATAACAGAAACCAGTTGCATTTTTATGTGCCAATAACTAACAGAAAGGAAAATTAAGAAAACAATCCCATTCACAATTGCTTCAAAAGAATAAAATAACTAAGAATAAACCTAACCAAGGATGCAAAAAACCTGTAATCAGAAAATTATAAGACACTGACAAAAGAAATTGAAGAAGATATAAATAAGTAGAAGCACACACTGTTTTCATGGAAATGTCCACACTACCCAAAGCAATCTATAGATTCAACACAATTCCTATCAAGATTCGAATGATATATTTCACAAAACTACAACAAACATTTAAAAAATGTAGACTTCTGGGCAATAAAGAGGCGAAGGTAAATACTGCTCTTCTCTTTGCACAGCCACAGCAAAAATTACAACTACACTACAGAACAACTATCACACAGAATTGTCAGAAAATCAAGTCATATGGAAGTCCGACAACAAAGAAATTAAAGAAGTCACATTCATCCAGACAGGTAGGAGGCTCAGAGATGCAGAGACATGGAAGGAGCAGTCTCATGCTCAAATGTGATAGATAAAAATCAGAGGGATACTTCAGAAGCAAGGGATCCCAGCCCCACTCCAGACTACCCAGCCTAGGGTTCCAGTGCCAGGAAGGTAATTCCCCATAAATTCTGTATATAGAAACAAGTGGGGTTGGAGCAGCAGAAGAAACTGCAGGACTCTTAGGCTTCTCTTCTTAAAAGGCTCACAAAAGATTTAGGACTTATGCAGAGTCATTCCCTGTCAGCTCCAGCACTGGGGCAGCAGCTAGAAGAGCACCAGTGGCATATAGGGAGAAAGTGAAGTGTCTGGCATCTGGGTGAGTGCCGGGGGACAGCTTCCCGGACAAAACTCTAGAGACCAAAAAGCAGCATCGTCCCCTTTCTGAGCCCTCCCCCACATAAAGCCACAAAGCAGCAGGAGACTCCATCAACCTGGTTCACAGAGGTTGCCCCAACCTGGTGATTACCTAAGGTTCTGCCCCATCCAACTTACAGATACACCTTTCTACAATAGACATGCTACTAAGACAGGGAATCAAAGCAGCTCTACCTAATACATAGAAACAAACACAGAGAAGCTGCTGAAATGAGGAGATGAAGAAATATGTCCCAAATGAAAGAACAGAACAAAACTCTAGAAGAAAAACTAAATAAAATGGAGATAAGCAAGCTATCATATGCACAGTTCAAAACACTGGTTATTAGGATGCTCAAGGAACTCACTGGGTACTTCAACAACATAAAAAAGACCCAGGCAGAAATGAAGGTTACACTAAGTGAAATAAAGAAAAATTGCAGGGAACCAACAATATAGTAGGTGAAGCTAAGAATCAAATCAATGATTGGAACATAAGGAAGAAAGAAACATTCAGTCAGAACAGAAAGAAGAAAAAGGATTTCAAAAACACAAGGATAGGATAAGGAGCCTCTGGGACAACTTCAAACATACCAATGCTTGAATCATAGGGGTGCCAGAAGTAGAAGAGAAAGAGTAAGAAATTGAAAACTTATTTGAAAAAATAGTAAAAGAAAACTTCCCTAATTTGGTCAAGGAAATAGACATACAAGTCCAGGAAGAACAGAGAATCCCAAACAAGACAGACACAAAGAGAACCAAACCAAGACACATCATAATTAAAATGCCAAAGGTTAAAGATAAAGAGAGAACCTTAAAAGCAGCAAGAGAAAAGCAGATAGTTACCTACAAAGGAGTTCCCATAAGACTCTCAGCTGATTTTTCAAAAGACACTTTGCCAAGTTAGAAGGAACTGATAAAAATTCAAAGTAATGAAAAGCAAGGACCTACAACCTAGATTACTCTATCCAGCAAAGCTATCATTTAGAATTGAAGGGCAGATAAATTGTTTCCTAGAGAAGTTAAACCTAAAGGAGTTCATTACCACCAAGCGATTATTAAAGGGAAAAGTTAAAGAGACTTATTTAAGAAAAAGAAGAAGATCAAATGATGAACATTAAGATGGCAATAAGTTCACAACTATCAATAATTAAATCTAAAACACAAACTAAGCAAACAAGCAGAAAAGAAACAGAATCATAGATACGGAGATCACTTGGAGAATTATCACTTGGGAAGGGGAAAGGGCAGAATGGGGAAAAAGGAGCAGGGACTAAGAAGTACAAATTTGAAGGTACAGAATAGACAGGGGCATGTGAAAAACAGTATAGGAAATGGAGTTGCCAAAGAACTTATGTACATGATCCATGGACATGAACTAAGGCAGGAGATTGCTGGAGGCAATGGGGGAGGAAGAGGGAAGCAAAGAAGGAAATACTGGGACAACTGTAACAGCATAAACAATAAAGTATATTCTTTAAAAATGTATATGGAACAACAAAAGGCCCCACATAGCAACAGCAAACCTAACAAAAAGAACAAAGGTGAAGGAATCACACTACCTAATATCAAACTTTACTATAAGACCACAGTAATCAAAACAGCATGGTACTGGCATAAAAGCAGACAAATTGATCAATGGAACAGAATAGAGAGT
>PVJI01013460.1:0-47679 GCA_004026765.1 Micronycteris hirsuta
AGCCTACCCATATGATGGGTGGTTGTACTGCTCCATTTTAGCCTCCTATTAAGTTCACTGTTTGCCTGAACCAGGTCCAGAGATGGCCAGGAGCACTGTGCACTGTGTGTTCTACTATAATTCCTGCGATGGGTCAGTTCCCCAAGGACCTCTCTTCTGCTCATAGTAGGAGCTAGCTGAGTCAGGCTAGTTTCATATACATGACACTCCAAAGACTACTACTTTCTCCCTTGGACTCTCCACACCATTGTTCATCAATCTGTTTGCTACTAGCATTAGTATTTACTATACTTATGTCTTCATTCACTCAACAAATAAATTGCAATATTATATGCAATGCACTGGGTGAGACAACTAGAGATACAGAGAGTCTGTTAAAGGGCCAATGCACAAGATCTTATTTGCAGCCATTTATCCTGGCAGAGGAAGGGCAAAGTGGACTATAGGTGCTTGAGGAGAGCTTGAGATTAGTGTCTGGATGAGAACCGAAAGAACAGCCACCAGGATTTCTGTGCTGAGTCATTCCCCATATTGCAGAGCCATCTTTCTCAGGCAGAGTGCTACTCTCCAAGTGGCATCAGACTAAGGGGAAGCCATAGCCCCACCCAGAGGAATTACTCTGCCCCACCCTGTGGTTCTTAAGTGAGGCTGCTGATTACAGCTTGAAGCTATATCACTAATCAGTTTAACAACTAAGGTGAAAAATACAAAGAAGCAGCCAAAATGGGAAGACAAAGAAACAGACCCCAAATGAAAAAAGAAGAGAATTCTCCAGAAGAAGAAACAGATGAAATGGAGGCAAGAAATTTATAAGATAGAGAGTTTAGAGTAATATTATAAGGATACTCAGCAACATGAAAAAAGACACAGAACCCATAAAAAGGGACCAGTCAGAAATAAGGAATGCAATATCTGAAACAAATAATACACTGGAAGGAATAAACAAGTTAGTTGAAGCAGAGGATGAAATCGATGATTTGGAAGACAAGGTAGAACAAAACACCCAGGTAAAGCAGAAAAAAGAATTTTTAAAAGTTAAAAAAAATGAAGAGAAATACCCTTCATTTTTTATCATGGAAATACTAGAAGGAAAAGAGAATAACCAATACCTACTTGAAGAAATAATGACTGAAAATTTCCTTAATCCAGTGAAGGGAAAAGACAGAAAAGTCCAGGAAGCTCCGAGAGTCCCAAACAAGTTGGACCCAAAGAGGTCCACACCAAGACACATCATAATTAAATGACAAGGACAGAATCCTAAAAGCTACAAGAAATAAGCTGGTAGTTACCCGCAAGAGAGCACCATTTAGACTGTCATCTTATTTCTTACCGGAAACATTTCAGGCCAAAAGGGAGTGGCATGAAATATTCAAGGTGATGAAAAGTAAGGACCTACAGTCAAGGCTATTTTACCTAGCAAGTCTATCATTTACAATTGAAGGAGAAATTAGGAGCTTCCCAGACAAGAAAAAGCTAAGGGAGTTTGTGAGCACCACACCAGTACTACAACAAATGTTAAAGGGCTTGCTTTAAGAAGAAGAAGAAGGAAAAGAGAAAGGGAAGAAAACAAATCAAAATAGTCTAACAATAAAATGGCACTAAATACGTATCTATCAATAATCACCTTAAATGTAAATGCCTTAAGTGCTCCAATCAAAAGACATAGGGTAGCCGAATGGATAAGAAAATAAAACCCATATATATGCTGCCTCCAAGACACCCATCTCAGATTGAAAGATATACATAGACGAAAAGTAAAGTGGAAGTGGAAAAAAAACTGAGGTAACAGCACTTTGACCAAATAGACTTTAAAACCAAGGTTATAATAAGAGACAAAGAAGGGCAGTACATAATGATAAAGGGAACAGTCCAACAATAGGATATAACTCGAGTCAACAGTTACATACCCAATATAAGAGCACCTAAATATGTGAAGAAAGTCTTGATGGACATAAAGGGAAGATCGACAGAAAAACAGTCATAGTCTGAGATTTTAACACCCCACTGACTTATATGGATAGATCTTCCAGGCAGAAAATCAACAAGGAGACAGCAGCCTTAAATGACAAACTAGAACAAATGGATTTAATTCATACCTTCAGAGCATTTAATTCCAAAGCAGCATAATATACATACTTTTCAAGTGCACATGGAATGTTTTCTAGGACAGGCCACGTGTTAGGATACAAAAAACACATCTCAATAAATTTAAGACTGAAATTATATCAAGCATGTTCTCTGACGACAATGCTATGAAGCCAGAAATCAGTCACAAGAAGAACACTGAAAAAATATGCAAAGACACGGAAGCTGAATAACATGTTTTTAAACATTAAATGGGTCAACAATAAGATCAAGGGAGAAATCAAAAGATACCTTGAAATGAATGAAAATGGGAACACAACAATCCAAAATCTGTGGGACACTGGTAAAGGGAATCTAAGAGGGAAATTCATAGTATTACAGGCCTATCTCAATTTAAAAAAAAAGAAAAGAAAGAAAGAAAGAGCTCAAATAACCAGTCTAACTTCACATTTAAAGGAACATGAAAAAGAACAACAAACAAAGCCCAGAGTGATCAGAAGGAAAGTAATAATAAGATCAAAGTAGAAATAAATGAGAGTCTAAAAAAATGATATAAAAGATCAGTGAATCCGAGAGTTGGTTCTTTGAAAATATAAACAAGATTGACAAACCTTTAATAAAGAAAAAAAGAGAGAGGACCCAAATAAATAAACTCAGAAATGAGAGAGGATAAATAACTGACACCAAAAATATACAAAGAAATGTAAGAATATATTATGAACAACTATATGCTAACACACCGTACAATCTAGGCAAAATTGATAAATTCCTATAAACATACAATCTTCAGAAACTAAGTCAGGAAGAATCAGAGACTGTGAATAGACAGATTACACTCAACGAAATTGAAGCAATCATCAAAAAGCTCCCAAAAAACAAAAAGCCTGGACTGGATGGCTTCACAGGTGAATTTTATGAAACATTCAGAGAAAAGCTAACACCTCTCCTTCTCAAACTATTTCATAAAATTTAAGAGGAGGGACCTCCACAACTCATTTTACAAGAGCAGCATTATCCTAATTTCAAAGCCAGGTAAAGAAACTGCAAAGAAAGAAAATTATAGGCCAATATCCCTGATGAACATAGATACTAAAATCCTCAACAAAATATTAGCAAACTGAATACAGGAATGCATCAAAAAAATCATACACCAAGATCAAGCGGGATTTATTCTGGGAATGCAAGGTTGGTACAACACTCACAAATCAATAAATATGATACACTGTATAAATAAAATGAAGGATAAAAACCACATGATCATATCTAGATGCAGAAATAGCATTTGATAAAACCAGCACCCATTAATGATAAAAATCCTTAGCAAAGTGGGAATGGAGGGAACATACCTAAACATAATAAAGGACATATTTGACAAACCCGTGGCCAGTATCATAGTGGGCAAAAACTACAAGCACTCTCTCCTTAATATCAGGAACAGGACAGGGATATCTTCTTTCACCTCATTCATTTAAACAATACTAGAACTCCTAGCCACAGCAATCAGACAAGAAGAAATAAAAGTCATTCAGATTGGAAAGAAAGAAGTAATACTGTCTCTTTACATAGAGAGCCCTAAAGATTCCACCAAGAATCTAGTAGAACAAATAAATAAATTCAGGACAGTAGCAGGATACAAAATTAATATCCAGATATCAGATGCAATTTTATATGTTAATAAAGAACTATCAGAAAGGGAAATTAAGAAAACAATCCCAATCACACTTGCTTCAAAAAGAATAAAATACCTAGGAATAAACCTAACCAAGGATGTAAAAGACCTGTACTCAGAAAATTATAAGACACTGAAGAAACAAATTGAAGATACAAAATAAGTGGAAGCACACACCATGTTCATGAATAGGAAGAATTAACATCATTAAAATGTCCATACTATGCAATGTAATCTATATATTCAAAGCAATATCTATCAAGATTCCAGTGACATATTTCACAGAACTAGAACAAATATTTCAAAAATGTATATGGAACCACAGTAAGCCCCACATAGCAAAGGATAGTGATCCTAAGAAAGAAAAACAAAATTGGAGGAATCACGCTACCTAATATCAAACTGTACTATAAAGCCATAGTAATCAAAACAGCATGGTACTGGTATAAAAACAGACACATAGATCAATGGGACAGAATAGAGAGCCAAAAAAATAACCCCACACCTTATAACATATTAATATTCAACAGAGGAAGCAAGCACATACAATGGTCTAGAGATAGTTTATTCAATAAATGGTATTAAGAAAATTGGACAGATATGTGCAGAAAAATGAAAGTAGACCACCTTCTTACACCACACACAAGAATATATTCAAAATGGATCAAAGACTTAAATGTTAGACCTGAAGCCATAAAAACAGAAGAAAACATAGGCAGCAAAATCTTGGACATCGCTCATCACAACATTTTACCAGATATCTCTCTCCAGGCAAGGGAAACGAAAGAGAAATAAACAAATGGGACTACATCAAACTAAAGAGGTTTTGCACAACAAAGAAAATCATCAACAAAATAAAAAGACAACCCACAGAATGGGAGAATATATTCACTGATATACCTGATAAGAGATTAGTATCCAAAATTTATAAAGAACTTACAAAACTCAACAGCAAAAAAACACAAACAACCCTGTTAAAGAATAGACAAAGGACCTGAACAGACACTTCTCCAAAGAGGGCATACAGATGACCAATAGACACATGAAAAGATGCTCAACATCACTAATCATCAGAGAAATGCAAATTAAAAGCACAATGAGATATCATCTCACATGTGTCAGAATGGCTATCATCAATAAATCAACAAAAAACAAGTGCTGGGGAGGATGTAGAGAAAGAGAAACATTTTTGCACTATTGATGGGAATGCAGACTGGTGCAGCCACTGTGGAAAACACTATAGAGATACCTCAAAAAATTAAAAATGGATCTGCCTTTTGACTCAGCAATCCCACTTCTAGAAATATATCCGATGGAACACGAAACACTAATTCAAAAGAGCACAAGCACCCCTATGTTCTTTGCAGTGTTATTCACAATCACCAAGATATGGAAGCCGCCCAAGTGCCCATCAGTAGATGAGTGGATAAAAACTATAGGGCATTTACACAATGGAATACTACTCAACTGTAAATAGAAGAGAGTTTTACCCTTTGTGACAGTATAGATGGACCTGAAGAAAATTATGCTAAGTGAGATAAGCCAGTCAGAGACAAATACCATATGATTTCACTCATGTGTGGAATCTAATGACCAAATGGAACTAACAAGGAAAATGGGGACAGACGAAGAGATAAAGAGCAGAATAACAGCTAGCGGTGGTTGTGGGGGTAGTGAGAGGGTAGAGGGTTGAGCAAAATGAAAAAAGGACTCATAGACATGGACAATAGCGTGGTGATTGCTGGAGGGAGGAGGTTATCAGGGGACTAAATGGTAATGGAAAAATAAAATAAAGATTAAAAAATAAAGTTAGAAGAATGAAAAAATAGAAGTGTCATTTACTTTCCAAATTTTGAGGGATTTTCAAAATATATTCTATTTTCATTGAACATAGAAGTCTAATTTGACACTTTTCTTTTAGTATCTTTTTTTACTGACTTTATTTTATTTTTTTCATTACCATTTAGTCTCCTTATGTCCACCTCTCCCCTGCTATCACCACACTGTTGCCCATGTCAATGAGTCCTTTCTCCTTTTTGCTCAATCTTTCCACCCTCCAGCTTCCCCTGCCGGCTGTCATCCTGCTCTCCACTATGTTGTTCTTTTAGTATCTTAAGGATGTGGCTCCATTGTTTTCAGGCCACGTTACTTCTGATTGTAAGTCATTTGTATTCTTGTCCCCCTGTATGTAATGTGTCTTTTTCCTCTAGTGAGATCTTCTCTTTACCTTTATTTTTAAACAATTTAATCGTAATGAACCTAGGTGTGGTTTTCTCTGCAGTAGCATTCTTAAATTTATAAATGAAGGCCTTTTGAACCATGATCTGTCATATATTTTTCTATTTCAACTAACCATGTTAAAATTTTTTGCTATTGCCCCACAGATACTGAGGCTCTGTTCATTTTTTAAAGTCTTTGTCTTCTTTCTGTTCTTCATATTAAGCAATTCCTGTTGCTCTATCTTTAAGTCCACCAATGATTTCTTTGTCATCTCCAGCCTTCTGTTAAACTTCCAGGATTTTTTTTTTATTTTTTTTTTAAGATTTTATTTATTTATTTTCAGAGAGAGGAGAAGGGAGGGAGAAAGAGCAATGTACGGTTGCCTCTCACATGGCCCTCACTGGGGACCTGGCCCGCAACCCAGGCATGTGCCCCGACTGGGAATCGAACCGGGACCCTCTGGTTCCCAGCCCGCGCTCAATCCACTGAGCTACACCAGCCGGGCTAGGATTTTTTTTTTATTGCAGACATTTCACAATTAACTTCTATAAATTCCTAATGGTTCTTTTCTATACTCTCAGTTCTATCACTTCAAATGTTTGTATTTCATGGCTGAGATTTCTTATTTGTTAGCTCATTGTGATTATATTTCCCTTTCTGTCTTTGAACATAGTTGTACTAGTTAATTTAAAATCCATATCTGATCATTCCAATATCTGGGCTATGTCAATCTTTATTGATTGTTTTTTCTTTTGATTAATAGTTGCATTTTTCTGTTTTTTTCCTTGTGTCTAGTAATTTGGAATTGTATTCCATGAGTGACATATTATAAATATATATATTGTATCACATGAGTGATATATTGTAAAGATTGGATTCTTGCCCTGGCCAGCGTGACTCAGCTGGTTGGGCATCACCCTGCAAATGGAAAAGTCACCAGTTTGATTCCCGGTCAGAGCGCATGCCCAGGTTACAGGTCCCTGGTCAGGGTGCACACAAGAGGCAACTGATCAATGTTTCTCTCTCACATCGATGTTTCTCTCCCTCTCTTTCTCCCTCCCTTCCCCTCTCTCTAAAAATAAATAAAATAAATATTTTTTAAAAATTGGATTCTTTTATATTCTTCCAAAGTGTATTGTTGTTTTTGCTGTTGTTGTTTTAGCAGACAATTAATCTGACTGAACTCAAATTCAAAACTCTGTATCCCTGTGGAATGAAGCAGCTGAAAAGGCTCTTCAATTTTTTAGCCTTAGCTACTCCATACATGTGCAATTCAGATGCCAGCCACACATAGTGGCAGAATCGGGGGTATCCTCTGATGATTTTCTCCTTTTCTGTGATTTCTTCCTGTATTAGTTTCCTAGAGTTGCCGTAACAAATTGTCACAAACTGGGTGGTTTAAAACAAGTTATTCTCTCATCGTTCTGGAGGCTAGAAACCCAAAACCAAGTTATTGGCAAGGATATTTTCTTCTGGAGGTTCTGAGGGAGGACCTGTCCTATGTGTCTTTCATAGGTCCTGCTGGTTGCAGCCATTGTTGGCACTGCTTTGTTCCCGGCTGCATAGTCCAATTTCTGCCGCCTTCTTCACATGGCTATTTTCCCTTTGTTTGTGTGTCTGTGTCAATATTTTCCTCTTCTTGTAAGGATCCTTAATGTAAGGATCTTAATTATATCTGCAAAGATTTTACTTCCATGTAAGATCACATTCATAGATTCAAGACAGACAAGAAGGTCAGGTGTGGAGAGAGAGAGGGAAACATCGATGTGAGAAATTTCGCATCGATGCGAAATTAATTATCTGCTGAGAAACTTCTCTTCGATGAGAAACTTTGACTGGTTGCCTCCCATATGCACCCCAACAAACAAACTAAGCACAACCTCAGTATATGCCCCAACTGGGAATCGAACCTGTAATCTTTTGTCATACAGGATGATGCTTTAACCAACTGAGCAATCAAGCCTGGACAGGGTAGACATGAATTTTGAGGGGACACTATTCAATCCAGCATATTCCCTCACTTCCCAGTTCTGTGGCAGCCTCAAACTCTGTCTTCTAAATCTTCAAGCCATTCAGACTGCAGATCTCTATCCAAACTTAAGTACTCCCCACAGCACCAGGAGGGCCTGCCCTCTGGCAGAAATAAAAATAGCCCCACAGCCCCACCCCATAAATTCATAAGCACTGTGCCCTCCATCCAAAAATCAAGCCCCCTCCAGATTTTCCCTGCTTTTATTTACAGTGCCTCTGGTAATTATTTTGTTTTTCTTTTTCTTTTCCATTGTTTATAGTTACTCTCGGTGGAAGGGGCGATCTAATGGGAACAACTCCACCACAACTAGAGTGGAATCACCTGTTTTCCTAACCAGTTTAATAGAAAAAATATTAAGAATTAACATTTTGTCACATGTTAAATAATGTTTTTGAATTATGTTACAGCTTAAAACTACTATCTTATCTCTACTACATTAAGTATTTCTACTTCATCTCTTTGAACTTGTTTTTCCCCATCAGATAGCATGCATAGTGTCTGATGAATAAAATATTAATATTAGTAATTTTTATTAATGTTTTAATCAGTCTTCTAAGTGTTTTATGTGTATTATCTCAGTACATCTTCAAATCAACATACAACTTAGGCAGTTTTACAGATGAGCAATTCTTATTTTACAAATGAGTAAACTGAGGCTCAGGGAGGTTAAGTAATGTGTACAAGTTACACAAGTTGTATATGGTGGAATGTACGAACCCATACATAGAATCATTATGTTATACTCCCTCCTAAAAGCACAAATGTCTGTCTCCGGCACTAGCTTGGATCAATGCTCCCCACAAAGAAATCACTTATAATGCTGAATGTGTTTAATTTTGCCTAAATTTTTGTGTATTGTGTGAAGTAAATAAAAATAAATAAATAATAAAGGGTAAGTAAATAAAAGTAGGCATTGTAATTATAGAATTTTTTTAAAAATAACAACTCAGAATCAAAGTTTTTTTTTTTACAGTACATGTGATTGACACATCAGGAATTCTTTAAGCATTAAAGTGAGCTCCAGAATTCTCAAACTTTTATATTTTCTTTTTTAATTTGCAAGGCAAGAAGTATAGGAATATTAGATCTGATTTGATTAGTGCATACTCTGCAAATAGTTACACTATATTTTATGTTATAACCTTAACTTTATCACTGAGAAAAATCCCCCCCTCAGCTGTTTGGTCTTATCATAAACATGACATGCTGTAAGACATGAACAAGTGTGTACTTAAGCAAAATAGTTATTTTCTTAACTTGACTCACCAAGGCACCCTAGAGATTAATAATGTTACCGATTTCACAGGTCTCCTGTGCATGTGAATTTCCACGAGATTCTATTCAACCGGGGTAACTAAGAAGAAAGAACAATGTTCCTCTATACAAGGTGGGTTTTGCATTGTCCCACACATAGCCCGCTGATGGCCGTGGGATGGCAAAGTCATCTTCATTAGACGGAATTTAATAGTGAATCAAAGTTCTTGTGGAGAATAGACTGATCTAAACTTTAGCCTCCCTTGGGTCCTGCTGAAAGATTAGAGGGAAAGAGTAGGGCCTTAGTAAGGTGAATGTATCAGATTGTTTTTCACTAATAGTTCTCTTGTAAAACTCTGAAAACCACCCAGTTTAACCCTTAAAAAAAGAAGAAAGAAAAAGAAATGGCATAGAGGGAGGGGAAAAAAAACTCAGATAGTATACCACAGGCATTGATTTCACTGATTTTTGAAATGTGCAGTTATCCCTGAGCAAGTTCCTCAGTGTGGAGCATACACAGATAACCAAAGTTTGCTCATCGAAGTAAAACCATGTCCTTGCTGCATATAGTAGTCTGTGCCAAACACAACAGGGCTATAACTGTATCACAGAGTTTATACAGTTTAATTGCATTTTTAGTTTTGCTCTATGGTTGGAGATTCTAAGACTCACTCTAAGGGTGCAGTTCTTTGATAAAATCTTTACAAAAATATTCTGAATCCAGGAAGAGTTAATGGTGAAAGAAAAAGGAGGAGCAGCGCAGGTAAAAATGTATCATCCAGCACCTGTACAGCAGGATCAGACATAGTTAACAAGAAAAAAGGAAGGAGAAACAAATGTGTTAGGTGATCTTTAGTCTAAAGAAATCTCTGTTGGGCAACTGGGCATTTTGCTCCTTGCCTTTTATTTCCAACTTCCTTTCAAAGAATTCGTTAAGTGAAAAGAGAGATGATGGCAGCTCAGCACATCAAAGCTCAGTTATCAGTTGGCTTATTCTAGTATCTTTAGTCTTTTGTGGATGCCTTATGATGTGTTATGTGGTAACACTGGAAAGTCAATCTTATACCATCTATTGCCACATAAATGTTAAGGAGTCTGAAAAAAATCACAAAATACAAATTGTTGCTCTTTCAGGTATAAAGTGGCACTGATAAGAATTAATGTATCCAAAAAGATTTGGGTAGGTTTCTTTTTCCTTTGGTGGAGAGGGGGGAGGTGCAGAAGGGATTGACTTATTTTTCAGTAGGGTGAGAAGGAAGGTCTAAGAGGGGGGGAAAAGGTATAATGCAGACTGTTCATCACTAATTCTCTCAGTATTGGCTGTGAGCATGTTATCCCAATTAATGACAAAATTAAATAAAAAGCTTACTACCGCTACAAACAAATCTGTTTCCTTTACATAATATTTTTATTTTTAAACATTCAAAGGATCTATTAAAAATTAAGCCTCACCGTCAAATCAAAGTACACCTTTTGGGGACAAATGTCATAGTTTTGCTAAATCTGTAACAGGAAGACTTCAGAAACTCACGAAAGATAATGTACTAGACAGCAGGAGACACACTCATTGGCACTGTAAAGAGAACTGAATGATGGTACTATTTTCAGAGTCATGGGCATAATTAAAGGAGCCAGTAAGAGAGGGTGACACCAGAGTCTGGCAACAGCAGGGACCCAATACCACCCATAAATCTCCTGGGTAATTGGAAGAAGCAGTCTTTCCAGACCAAGTGAGAGCTCAGCCATGTGAGATGGGGACAGCCACAGAGTCAAGGCAGAGGCAACAAGGAAGAAACAACCTGAACTTTCTCCGGTCTGTGAACTTCCTTCTGGGACTCTGGATAGCCAAACCCTACCAGAGCCAGAGGACTCTGTTGTCATTAAGGATCAGAACCTCCCTTTTCTTTCACCAGTGCAGGGCATAGATCAAAGACAAGAAGAAATTGATGGTGGGCTTTGCAAATGTATGACCAACCATGATATGGAAAGACAAATCACTTCCTTTCTAAAATGGAAGCAAAAAAGCCTGAATCATAGTCCTCAATGCACGAGCAGTCTACTTCCTGAGACTAAGACTTTATTCCTGACTATAACTTCAGTAACAACTCTTAACTGTGATGGATCACTGGTTTAATGCAGTCTACCTTTAGGAAAAATGTTTTAAAAGAAAATGTAATAAATAAAAAAAAATAAAATAAATAAAACATGTATGGGATGATTTTCTTTATAGACAACTGATTCATAACAAAGACAGGTATGATCCATTTTATTCTATTTAACCTTAATGATTCTTATGCTTATTTTGGTATATATATATGTTAGCATCTTTACTTTGTTATATCTGTATGAGGTAGTATGATGTATTTTCTTCAAAATCACTTCATATACTTCTTAGAATGATTTAACATGGAACAGCATTGTATATTAATTTTAGCCTGATTTTAGTCAGAATTTAGTTCTAAATTCAGTGAAAGGAATTTTCATTCAATGAAAATTCAATTTCATTGAATTTCAATGAATTTCATTGCAATAATATGAACATTTATGTGAAATGCTTTCTGGGGGGAAAGAAAATACGTGTTGCAGTATAATGTTTTAGAGCTGAAAGGGACTTAAAGATCAAATATAAACCTTTTATTTCACAAGTGGGGACAAAACCCTGGATATAGTTCTGGTTTCCCCAAAGCAACACAGTGCTGGTTTTTACCAAAGTTAAGATCAGAACTGAGGTTTCCTGACTTCTAGTCTGGTTTTCCCACCTTCCCCTGTTATAGTCCCAATTTATATTCCTATATAGGGGTGGGAAAAATTAGGTAAAGTACCAGCTATCATTATCTAAAAGATACATTATACATTAGGAATAATTAATGATACAAGAATAAACTGTGTTTCACATGTCACAGCTGTAAACTTATATTTGCCCATTGTTGTATAATAGAATCAATTTTATTTCAAGAAAACTATGAATTCCTTTCTAAAACTGCCTATACAAAAGTACATTGAAAAGATGTACTTACCATCTTAATATTTCTCAACCAAGATTTGAAGCCTGTACAAAATGGAAAGCAGTGTCCTTGTGGACGTGCCAGAAGCCCTGGGTGCTGCCTATAACTCACTGTCTCTTTGTAAGGACATTGGCCAACTGTGCATTCAGAACTCAGGCTCCTTTAGCCTCAAGTTTTCTCCAACAAACCTAGTATATTTCCTTTTGCAGGACCTGTAAGTGAAAAGGTTTTACCTTGCTGTATTTTACTCCATGAAAGAAACTGTCAGGGTTCACAGAGAGTTTCCTGGGTATAAATCAATTTATTTGACCTTTGGTTCTATCTTATCCTTTCACTACCTCACTCCTCCTCTTACTTAATCTGATCATTTGTTATTCTTATTTCCTCTTTAATGTCTGCAATTTTTATCTATGCTGTCTTGCTTTATTATACTTCCCTGCAGTAAGTAATGATATATGAACAGAGGGCCCGATCTTTCAGGCAGGTGTGTGCTTGCTGTGTGCCTACAGATAGGTCACAGAAAGTCCATGCAAATTAGGGCACCTCGTAGAGCAAGCAGCAGAATTTCATCTGGAGTAGCAGGTGTGTTGTGCAAGAGAACTGTAAACGACTCGGTTTGAATGATAGCTGTTGATGTTCCTCTATGCTTTATTCTTGCAGTTCACCTAATGGGCCATGTTATTGACATCGAACTCTACAGAAATGGTCACGGAAACCTCTTCTCTCTAATGTTCCATGAGATGGGACACTGATTTTCTTAGAACAAGAAGATCACCAAGTGTTCTGCCTCCAGTCATCTCAAAGTAAAGATTTGCAAATTTTATCAGTAGATACTTGATTCAAGGAACATAGAAATATAAGTTATTTAGTCTCTGGCAATAAAAGCTTGGGAAAGTTTCAGTTTTCTACTACAGCAGATTATAAAAGTAAAGTAATTTATGTGTATTAAAAGAGATGGAATTTGGTGTGTGTTTTTTAATCTCTGCCATCAAAACGGTATTACTTTTTTTTTAACCATCATAAAGATTTTCAGGAGTGAAATTGGTATACATCTTACTAGAATATTATAACTTCTTGCTTTTCATAAGGTAAGTTTAAAAATCCTTGGTTCCCCAAAGTTTATCTGATAACTAGAGCCAGTCTGTGGCAAAGATTTAACCAGTCTATTTCAGAAAGAGAAAGCAATATTAAGAATACATTAGAGAGAAAGAAAGAAGATAGAGGTGTTTATAAAATGCCAAACTTCCTTTCCTGGGGGAAGACCCTACTTTCCTCTAGAACTTTAACATCCTTACTCTTGGAGAGTTAAATGATTACGATAATAAATGGTAGCTGATTTTTTAATTGTCCTTACTTAACAGAAAGTACTTGGCAAACCTGTAGCAGTATTCTTCCTCACTTCTTTCTAAATTTAAAGACTTTTACTGATCTGTGAACATCCAGGAAAGTTCTTCTAACTCCTGTGACACCGAAGCTGGTTCTACAGAAGGGCTGGCCATCACTTTTATTCCAAATTCTGCCGGACACTGAGAAACACTGGTCCCTACGAACCTGAAGGTGATTCGACATGTGTCATCCTGTACCTGGTTGGATCGTCCTCATTGTTTCATGCTGCTCTCATAACCTTTGTTAGCTTTCTCCTTGCTCCTCAACATGCCCTCTCCGCTGTTTTAGATATTAGAATTTTCAAATGATTCTAAATCAGTACACACTGCTTATATTTATGTTACCTAAACAATCAATCCTTTAGGGGCCCGGCTGGTGTAGCTCAGTGGATTGAGCTCGGGCTGGGAACCAAAAGGTCCTGGTTCGATTCCCAGTTCGATTCCCAGTCGGGGCACATGCCTAGATTGCAGGCCAGGTCCCCAGTGAGGGCCATGTGAGAGGCAACCATACATTGTTCTTTCTCCCTCCCTTCTCCTCTCTCTAAAAATAAATAAATAAAATCTTTAAAAAAAATTTAAAAAAAAACTCAATCCTTTAAAACTTTGATAATCTTCAAACCTTCTGCCCTGAAGAACTGAAACCACTGGCAGAGTGAACAACTCAGGGAAATGAATGCTGTGAAATAAGAAAGTGGGTTCACTAATTACTAAGAAGAAGAAGTCACTGAAGGCCCCGGATAAAGAATTATCTATAATTTCCCTACTTTGCTGAGAAAAAAAAATTTCCTTGAGCCCTTTTTACATATTAACTGAAATTTATTTATGTAAAATTACTGATGGGCAAAAATAAGAGTAAGCATCTCTAAGCATGATTTGTCTTGGCTTTCCCTATCTGTGAGGGACGCCGAGTGTTCATCTACTAAAATGGGAACAGAGGAGAACTTCAGATTGGCTTAATCCTTTGGGTTGAAAGTTCTTACAAATAAATTCTATACCCCTCTTTGAGTTTTTTGATATCTTATGCAGGACCAGGTCTAGGGGGAGGAAAATGAGGAGATACTCACTCTCTGGCCCCTGAAGTGCAGGGATGGCACTATGGGACCCACTCCCTTAAGCCTTGCCTTCCAGGTTTGCCTCATCCTAGCCCTGATCCTGAGCCCTGAGCCCACACATTAATGGGTGTGACATCTGATGGCAAAACCCCAGGCAAAATTATGAGGTGAAGGTGAGGGTGAGATTTACCTCTGCTATCACTAAAGGAAGGGGAAGAATGAATTTAGGAGTGGTGCCTGATGAAGAATGGAAGGACCTTCCTCACTTGTCAATGATGGAGAATATAAAAACAAGAAATACACTTTTCTTACCTTTTATGTATGTTTCATAATATATTTTCTTATAATATCTTTTTCTTTATAGGCTTAATGATTATAAATATGTAAACAAATTACCTGTTTAAAACTGATTCACACTGCACCATTTTTGAAAAATATATCTTCCTCAACAATTCCCTCTCTGCCGTTGAGGTTTGTTAAGCCATAATCAATAAACCCCCTTCTGCTTTAGTCTCTGAGCAGTTTCTGCAGTTCTTTGCTTTAACTGAAGCACTTCCTCCTGGAATCTATTCTTGTGTTAGTCTGTCTTCTGAGAAGCAGACCTCAAGTGGAATTAAAGTTACAAAGATATTCTCCTGGGCAATGCCATCTGAGAGAAAGTGGGGAAGGAGCCAGAAAAGGCTGGGAGAGTTGTGACACTGTGATGCAAGTCTGACAGGAGTGATGGGAAGAGGCAGGGAAGCCAAGCAGACCAACTGTCGGACTGTCCGAGGATGGGTCATGAAGGCCATCCAGGAGTTCTCAAGCCAAATTCAGCCAGCAAATTGTTCGTCCTATGTCTCGCTAGATCAGCCTTGCCTTAGTTCCTGCCTCAGTCAGCCCACACTGGGATAGCCTGTGGGAAGCATGGTCTCAGTGCTGGAACTGACAGCCGGGGTCCTTGGCTAATTCATCTTCCTACAAGGCACATTCTCATGTCCACCACACCCCCAGTTGTGGCCTTTTTTAAATCGTTCACACCTTTCATACCTCGGGACTGAACATTAGGAATGATATATATCCCTTACTCCCCTGATAAAATTTTGGACCGTTCCTTCTCTAGTTTCTTTTTAAAAAATAACAAAATAAGCACTTGAACTTAACAAAGCAAAAAGTATCCAGCAGCTTCCAGGCTCATGACACGTCCCTAGTCTGTCTTCTGAATACTCCTCCTCACTCACTGACTGTGACATCTGGCAATGTTTTCCCCACCCTCATTCTTTCCGATATATCAGGCAACTTCAATACCCAGGCGTCTGACTTCCTCATCTTCTCCAAGACCTTCTCTCCTTGATCCTTTCTTCCACACAGCCTTCAATGATCTGCTCAAATAGCATATTCTCATGGAGACCTTCTCAGAACCCCAGCTAGAGCAAATCCTCCTGCCCTATATCCTGCATAACAACATCGCCGCTGCTCATCTGGAGCTCAGTGACAGTTCTGGAGGACAATGGGCCTTCAGCACCTGCAGATTCCCACCTTAAAGTTGAGCCTTGAACAACACGGTTTTGATGTGCATGGGTTCATTGATCTGCCAGTGATCCAAGTAAAAATGAGCCCATTCAGTTTAAACCCACGTTGTTTCAAAGGTCAACAGTATATGTTTATCTGTGCTATAAGATTAGTATGTACACTCTACCATTAGACTCTAAGTTTCTTGAGGGTCAGTTAGTTCTGTTTTGCTCATTCCTTTATCATCGGCACCTGTAAGTTACCTGGCCCATAGTAAATATTCAATAGGTATTTCCTATTTAACTAAATGAAAGCTTTATGAACCCTGAGAAAGAAGACACCTGCTAACAGGGGCTTCTGGTGTTTAACTGGGCTCAAATTTTTAAAAACAGCCTAGCAGCCATTTCTGCTCAGAGGCTTCTCACACAAACTGCACTTTAGGGAAAGCCTGCACTGAACTGCCAGCCAGCACTGTGTTTCTACCATCTGAGCCAGCCCTTGTAAAGGAGCTCCTGGCATCTTATTTCAAACAATATGACTGAGACTTTCCCCGTCCAATTGGAGCTTCGCAGCTATATCACCATCCACATCTTCCCTGGCCAATCAGAGTGGCTTCATTCTGACACAATCAGGACAGTGCCTTTTGGGCCAATCAAATTGCAAGGACTTGAAGCCCTCATTTGCATAAAGACAGACCAATCAGAGACCGGGTCAGGAACTTCTGTCTATGTAAGTTAGTACCGCTCTGGCTCTGAGAGCACTTGGTCCCTTTCCACTAAAGATTGTGTTTTCCATGCTAGAGCTGAAACACAGAAGATGTCTCTCCAGAGCAGAGCAGACGAGAGCAGGCCAGAGGAGACTGGCACAGAATGGAGCAGCCCAGCGCAGGACAAGCAGACCTGCAGGAAGCAGAACAGACCATTGAGTTACAGAGCAGATCTATATATAGCTAGAGAAGGGCCTGGCTCCAGGTAGCTTGTTCCCACCGCTGCCTCATAGCCTTGCTGTGTCACTGTAGAGCTGTTCCACAGCCACGCTGTTTTCACTGCTGAGCTGTGCGACAATTGCACTGTTTCACAGTAAAGAAGGAATGTTTATTCATTTTCTGTGAATTGATATTTTGTTCTAATGGAAAAAAACCATTTGTCTGACTCCTCTTCATTTATTTTCCCTGAGAGACATAGTTAACTTGACTTTTACTTATACTTGGGGTTTTATTTTAATCATAACATCTTTTTAAAGAATATCTTTCTGATTTTTTTTTGCTTACTTTTCATGTTTTCTGAGTTTTATGCTTTGATTTTTTGTGTGTTTATTTTATTGAGGGTTAATTATGATTAGGTGTAACGACTTAAATGTATATTTTGTATTACCGCCTTAGGAGACTTTTAAACATGGGTGGAGTGGGGTATTATTTAAAGGAGATTATACTATGTTAATATTCCATATTTAATTTACATATTCTGTCTGAAGTTCCCTTTTTAACAGTTTAATTTACATATTAAATCAAATTCTTAACTTTGATTGTCATGTTTGAAATTTTGCCTTTGAAGTGTAAGTGCTCTGATCTTTATTATTCTTGGATTTCTCCCCCAGGTTTAATATGAAAATTATATTATCTCATTTAAATTTTTTTAAAATATATTTTTAAATTAATGTTTGAATACAGTTGTCTCCATTTTCCCACCACCTCTTTCTCATTTTATGCTTTTTTCTCCTGTAATTTAGTCCAGCACGGCTCAATGATTTCTGTTTCATGACCTCTTTACACTCTCAAAAAGTACTGATAATCTCAAAGAGATTTTGTTTAAATGAGCTATATTTATATTTATAATATTAGAAATTAAAACTAAGAAATATTTTAAATATTTATTCATTCATTTAAAAACAAATATACGTCATGAAACCATAAAAATCCTAGAAGAAAACATAGGCGGTAAAATCTCAGACATCTCTCATAGCAATATTTTTGCTGATGTAGCCCTTTGAGCAAGGGAAACAAAGAAAAAAATGAACAAATGGGACTACATCAAACTAAAAAGACTTTTGCACAGCAAAGGAAACTATCAACAAAATGAAAAGGCAACCCAATGCATGGGAGAACATATTTATCAATGACACATCTGATAAAGGGTTAACTTCCAAAATCTGTAAAGAACTTAGGTAACTCAACACCAAACAACAAACAATTCAATTAAAATATGGGCAAAGGATCTGAATAGACACTTTTCCAAAGAAGACATACAGAAGGCCAATAGGCATAAGAAAAAATGCTCAATGTCACTAATCATCAGAAAGATGCAAATTGAAACCAAAATGAGATATCACCTCACTCCTGTCAGAATGGCTATCATCAATAAATCAACAAACGAGTGCTGGTGAGGATGTGGAGAAAAGGGAACCCTCAGTGCACTGTTGGTGGGAATGCAGACTGGTGCAGCCACTGTGGAAAGCAGTATGGAGCTTCCTCAAAAAACTAAAATGGAACTACCTTTTGACCCAGCAATCCCACTCTGAGAATATATACCAAGAACCCTCAAACACTAATTCAAAATAATATATGTACCCCTATGTTCATTGCAGCATTATTTACAATAGCCATGATCTGGAAAGAGCTCAAGTGCCTATCAGTAAGTGAGTGGCCAAAAGAGCTGTGGCATATTTATACAACGGAATACTACTTGACAATTAAAAAATTAGGAAAACTTACCTTTTGCTACAGCATGGATAGACCTAGAGATTGTTGTGCTAAGTGAAATAAGCCAGTTAGAGAAAGAAAAATACCATATGGTCTCACTTACTTGTGGAATCTAGTGAACAAAATAAACTGACAAACAAAATAGAAACAGAGGCATGGACACATCGAACAGACTGACAGCTGTGAGAGGGGAGGGGGCTTGGGCAGCTGGGTGAAAAAGGGGAAGGTATTAAGAAATATATATGACACACAGACACAGACAACAGTATGGTGACAGCCAGAGGGAAAGGGAATGGGAGGCAGGGGAAGTGGGCAAGGTGAGGATAAACGGGGTAGGAAAAGATTTGACTTTGAGTGCACAATGCAGTGTGCAGATGATATTTTATTGCATTGTACATTTGAAATCTGTATGGTTTTATTAACCAATGTCACCCCAGTAAATTCAATTAAATGAATAAATAAACAACATAAACCCTTTATTTGTTAACATAATTATTACAATGAAAATGAGTTACTTTCCAAAACAAAATTAGTGAGAAGAGTAACATTGTTTTACATATTTACAAATCTCTTAATTTAAAAAAAATCTGTTTTTTACAAGATTTTATTTATTTATTTTTAGACAGAGAGGAAGGAAGGGACAAAGAGAAGGAGAGAAACACCAATGTGTGGTTGCCTCTCGTGTGTCCCCTACTGGGGACCTAGCCTGCAACCCAGGCATGTGCCTGACTAGGAATTGAACTGGTGATCTTCTGGTTTGCAGGCTAGCACTTAATCCACTGAGCCATAACAGCCAGGGCTAAAAATATGTTTTAAGAGACTAGCCTGGTGGTTACCAGGCTGGGGGGTGGGGGAAAACCAGGAATGCTGGTCAAAGAGTACAGACTTCCAGTTATAAAATTAGTAAGTTCTGGTGATCTAAGGTACAGCACAGTGATTATGGTTACTAATACTATATTATCTACTTAAAAGTTGCTAAAAGAGTAAATCTTAAATTTTTTTACAAATAAAAAGGTAATTATATGATGTAATGCATGTTAGCTAACATTATAGTATAGCAACCATTTTGCAATATATAAGTGTATCAAAGCAACAGATTGCATACCTTAAACTTATGCAAAATTATATGTCAATAATTTCTCAATAAAGCTGAGAATTTTTAAAACATTTAAAATTTACTAATGTTAAAAAAAAAGAAAATTGTTCCAAATCATGCTAAAAATCAAGCAAACTGAGAATAAGCATTGATAATTGACCTTGGCAATGTGGTCCTGGGTCACACTGATGATTCCTCAGTGCTTCCCTCTCCTGAGAAATTAAAATGTCAGTTAAGCATATCAAAATATAGGAACTGTTCTAATCCGATGTAATCTGTATGCCCTAATAATCTTAAGAGTAGTTTACCCTCACTTCTATTTTATCTCACACAGAAACCTAAGTCAGAAAAAAATAAATTATCCATATAATTACCAAACATCAAGATGGTTATAGCTTTTTAAAAATGTTACTTACCCCTATGGATATGCCTAAATTCTTAACTTTTTCACCTACATATAATTAATAGTGTGATCCCTGTCCTTCATTGAGGCACAAAGATGAATAGACTTTTGATTTAAGAATTTCATGTTATGTGAACTTATGAATGATTTTTATAGACTATATAACAATTAAAGATTACATTAAATACACATTTGGTGAAATGCAAGATACCTCTATAAATATTTCAAAATACTGAGTTGATATACACATTTTAAAGTAAGCAAAAATAAGAAAAGTTTTAAAGCCACTTCATTATCATGTATATACTTTCAAGAAAACTTTTCCAATACTTTATTTATAAAGCATTTAATTTACAAGTAAATTGCAAACAATCTAAAGTTCATCAAAATTATGAAATACAAAACAGCATGGTAATTATTTTATTACTTATTAAATTACTTTATAGCTTTTATGTATTTACAGAAAAAATGTCTAAAATATATTGTTAAGCAAAAAAATTAAAAATAAAAATAAAAGCAGGTTATAGAATAGTATAGTGTCCTACCATTTAGGGTTTTTAGAAATATACATATATTATATATATGATTATAAATTTCTGGGGGAAAACTGGGAGAGTAAATGTCAAATTATTGACATTATTTATAGTCTTAGTAAGGTATCAGGAGGCAGGATCGTGTTTTATACACTTCCATATTGTTCGGGACTTAAAGTACATTTATTGCCAAAAATAAAGTTTCAACTTTTGCTTTTGCAAAATATTTATCTTAGGAGGACTTCCAACCAAGATGGAGGCATAGGTATACACACTGCCCCTCCTCGCACAACCAAAACAAGGACAACAACAAATTTAAAAACAAAAGACAACCAGAACTGACAGAAAATTGAACTGTATGGAAGTCCAACAACCAAGGAGTTAAAAAAGAAACATTCATCCAGACTGGTAGGAGGGGCAGAGAGGACTCACAGCAAGGTGGCGGCTGGTGGACCTGGAGATGTGGCAGATTGCGGACTGGGCAGTCCCACATTCGTGTGCAGATAAACCGGGAGGAACCAGTGGAGAACAAGGCAGACCACACAGCCCAGGGCTCCAGTGCAGGAAATAAAGTCTCAAACCACTGACTGAAAACACCTGTGGGGTTGAGGCAGTGGGAGAAACTCCCAGCCTCACAGGAGAGTTTGATGGAGAGACCCACAGGGTCACAGAATGTACACAAACCCACCTACCCGGGAATCAGCACCAGAAGCATCCAATTTGCTTGTGGGTAGTGGGGGAAGTGACTGAAAACTGGCAGAGACCGGAGCAAGCACCATTGTTCTCTCTAGGACTCCTCCCCCACATACAGGTTGCCTGCCCTGGTGAACACCTAAGACTCCACCCCTTACTATGTAACAGTCACGTCCAGACCAAAAAAAAAAAAAGTGACCAAAATGAAAGACCAGTTCAAAGCCCCAGAAAAAATACAACTAAGCAACGAAGAGATAGCCAACCTATCAGATACACAGTTCAAAACACTGGTTATCAGGATGCTCTAGGAACTCACTGGGTACTTCAACAGCATAAAAAAGACCCAGGCAGCAATGAAGGTTGCATTATGTGAAATAAAGAAAAATCTACAGGGAACCATCAGTGACAGGAAGGAAACTGGAACTCAAATCAATGGTTTGGAGGAGAAGGAAGAAAGAAACACTGAACCAGAACAGAATGGAGAAACAAGAATTCAAAAAAAAAAAAAAATGAGGAGAGGCTTAGGAACCTCCAAGACAACTTTAAATGTTCCAAAATTCGAATCATAGGGGTGCCAGAAGGAGAAGAGGAAGAACAAGAAATTGAAAACTTATTTGAAAACATAATGAAGGAGAACTTCCCAAATCTGGCAAAGAAAATACTTCCAGGAAGTCCGGGAAGCTCAAAGAGTCCCAAAGAAATTGGACCCAAGGAGGAACACACCAAGGCACATCATAATTATGTTACCTGAGATTAAAGATAAGGAGAGAATCTTGAAAGCACCAAGAGAAAAGGAGACAGTTACCTACAAAGGAGTTCCCATAAGACTGTCAACTGATTTCTCAAAAGAAACCTTACAAGCAAGAAGGAGCTGGAAAGAAGTATTCCAAGTCATGAAAGGCAAGGACCTACATCCAAGATTACTCTATCCAGCAAAGCTATCATTTAGAATGGAAGGGCAGATAAAGTGCTTCCCAGATAATGTCAAGTTAAAGGAGTTCATCATCACCCAGCCCTTATTATATGAAATGTTAAAGGGACTTATCTAAGAAAAAGATAAAAAATATGAACAGTAAAATTACAACAAACGCACAGCTATTAACAACTGAACATAAAAAAACAAAAAAATAAAAACAAAAGCAAACTAAGCAAACACCTAGAACAGGAACAGAATCACAGAAATGGAGATCACATGGAGAGTTGTCAGTTGGGGAGTGGGATGAGGAGAGAGGGGGAAAAGGTACAGAGAATAAGTAGCATAAATGATAGATAGAAAATAGACAGGGGAGGTTAAGAATAGTATAGGAAATGTAGAAGCCAAGGAACTTATATGTATGACCCATGGACATGAACTAAAGGGGGGGAATATGGGTGGGTGGGGGTGTGCAGGGCAGAGGGAATAAAGGGGGGGAAATGGCGCAACCGTAATAGCATAATCAATAGAATATATTTTAAAAATATTTTAGTATGTACATATTTATAAATTACAGTATATATATATATGTATTAGAATTTATATTAGTAAATATTCTTGTTTTGGTAAGAAGGGGGTTTTATTTTTAACAAATTGGAATCATAACTTTAAAACTTCTATTTTCTGGATTTTTAAATGATCACAGTAACATAGATGCAAAAGCCATAAGACAAGGAATCAAGAATAATCACTAGAGACAGTTGGCATATTTCTTTTAACAAATATCTTACAATGAAATAATACTTTGTGGTTCTCTGAAAACTGGGAGAAAATCTAGTTGCAATAATCAAGTTTTATAAGGTTTTTTAGTCAATTGCATTTTCCAGATTTCTCATTAGTTGGATTAAGGTAAATCAAGATTTTTGTTCTGCTGCTTTTAGTTCTATGTGTTTGTTTTCTAAAATTTTGTCATAGGGATGAAAAAGAAAGAAAGAGACTTTATATATAGTGTCAACTTGTTCTAAAAAAAATGAACCTAAATCGTTACAAATGTACATAAATTACCTCAAATTACCAATGGCTTTCACCATACATCCAACTATGTTTATTATGAATTATCAGTTTGTTCTTTTTTAAATCAACTCTCAAACTCTCTTCTTTACAATTCTATTCAAGAGACTGTTTTCTCAGCTTTTTCAGTTTATCTTGAAAAAACTATTGTGTAAAAACAAAGTGAAAATGGCCAGAAGATCATGCAAATGAGGACGAAGTAGCATCTCACAGTAAATCTTTAATCTGCACAAAGTCAACCTACATATATTCTCCTGGGAGAAGAAAGAGTTAAGGAGTCTGATGCAAGAATGAGGCAGGCAACAAAGACTGAGAACAATCAGAAATACATCAGAGAAAAAGCATGTAGTCAGCTATAACTAACCATCTTTCCAAAGAAGAATTACTTAGAAAGTTAATCAAGACAGCTCTGTCTTGTAGAGATAGCTCACGAGTATTACTAATCCTCTAACTCATAATAGCAGACCTCAATGGACTGGCCTACCATGCTTCATGGCTCTGACTGAGCCATAGTAAATATACTTATCACATTTCAAGAGAATTAATGTGTCTTGTGGTAGCAACTTTATTTCTTGCTAACCTCAAGCAAAAGGAAATTGTAATATGCCATTTTCCTTACTGAGCAGAAACCAAGACCAATTCTAGATTTGTCATAGTACCCAATATAAATAATAAACACCTTTTAAATTATTTCACAGGAAGAATATTGTCATATACACTAGATTTCACTGAAAAGCAAGATACTCTTTCTTTTTTCTTCATATTAAAATGAGTAAATATTTACTAAAAAATATCTATGATACACAGAGCGCTCTGCTAAATGTTGAATTTAGGTTGAGGGTAGGAAATACTTATGGTTTTTCTATTGTACCTTTTAAATATTTTAATCATGAGCATTTGTGTCAGTTAAAAACATAGCCTAAGTTATTTTTTCAAAACATTGTTTGTCTTGCAAATAGTATGTTATATAAAAAGAAAATATACTCTTCTTATAATTGATCTAAAGAAAACCTGTAATACCTTTACCTTTCTCTTAGGGGGGAAATGCCAATTTATTTTGTCCTTTTATGGGGTAAATATACTGTTTCTATTCATTCATACCATTTTCTAGTTGATGAAACTCTGATTTTAAATATTTTACCTTGTCAAAATCAGAAATAAGTAAATTTACTAAACGGTACCCTGCTGTGTATTTCCTTCTCAAAGTGAGTCAGTAAAAATTCCATTAGTAAAATAGCTAGGAAAGCAGAAATGCTCTAGATATTTCAATTGGGAAACAGGTATAATTCTTACAAAGATGGCTTAGGGCTGCTGCAAAATTTCATATCTACAGAAGCCCACACATCTGCCTGCTGCTGCAAGAGGAAGAAAAACATGACTTCCACTTCTCTTCTGTCTTGTAGATTTGATATGAATTCATCTTCCAGTGAAATCTAACCCAGAACATGGCTATCAGGGATACTGAGAATGCAGTTCCCATGTGCCCCGCTACCCCCCTATAAAGGACAGCATAGAAGGGGGAAATGATGCTGAACTGCTAACTGATATGTAGGTAGGCGGTAGGATTGAGGCAAATTCTGTCCCTGTGATATTGGCCAAAGAGATTTAAACTGATGTAACAGTTCATCTTACAATAGTTATAATATAATCCCATCTCAGTTATTCACTTAGGGGATTTTGCTCTTTGATCCTCCACTTTTATTTCCTTGATCACTTGGGTAGAAAATTTAAATTTTCTAAATACTGATTTCAATGATTTAACAAATAAAACCATACAGTAAATTACTATACATCTACACCTACATTACTATATATCTATTGAGAACATATGAATTGCAAGGCATTTTACTGGAAGTCACTGTGTAGGATGTAAAAATGGCCTATGCCTTTCAAGTGTTCACAATTATTGGGAGGCAAGTTGAAAATACAGTCAATAAAACTAAGGCAGATTGTGTACAACTAATGAGCAGCAGGGGAAGCATTAGAGCACGAGAGAGTCCTACGAACTCATGATGAGTGACTGACGAAAGCCGTGGAGAGGAAGTACTTTTTGATGCATGCCAAGGCGAGAGGCCAGAGTGAGCAAAGTGAAGAGGTTGAAGAGCTTGTTAGAGTTAGACTAGAAACAGAGAACACAAACTCAGATGCCTGCAGGGGCCAGCAGTAATGGAAACGAAGCAGCCCACATGAGGAATGAAGACAGGAAAAGAATGCAAAAGCCACCAACTAAGGAGGGCAGCCCTGGTGAGAATATTGGTCCAATGTTATCAGAGCTGCCAATTGTTAAAAAAAAATATGGAAATGTACATTCTAATGTTATTCTAATTTTAAAATGTCGACACCTAACCAAAACAAAGAACTAAAGCCGAACTTCCGGCAAGATGGAGGCGTAGGTGGACGCGCCGCGCCTCCGCACACAACCAAACGAGGAAAAAACAGCAATTTAATTAAACAAAAACAGCCAGATCTGACAGGAAATCGAACTGAGAGGAAGTCCGACAACCAAGGAGTTAAAGAGGACACTTACATCTAGTCTGGTAAGCGGGGCGGAGCCGGGCGGAGAGAGAGCGCGGCCACTCCGCAGCGAGCCGGGCGGTGAGCGCACGGCCAGACCGCGGTGTGTGGAGTGGGACTGGCAACGCTGCAGCACGCCGAGACGGGTGAGCCTGACCAAAACGCGGCCAGCGCCCAGCCCACCCAGACCCAGCGGGGCCGAGACTGGTGGACCGGGCAGGTCCTCATTCGCGTGCAGACACACCTGGAGAAAAAGCAGGGCGCAACCCATCAAAGCAGGGAAATAAAACCTCAAACCACCGATTGAAAACACCTGTGGGAGGTGAGATGGTGGGAGGAACTCCCGGCCTCACAGGAGAGTTCACTGGGGAGACCCACGGGGGCTTGGAACTGTGCCAGCCGTCCACCGACCCGGAGCCAGCGCAGAGGGGCTCAACTTGCTCGTGGGAAGTGGTGTGGGTGCCGAGAGTGGAGCAAGCGCCATTGTTCTCCCAGGTCCTGCCCCCACAGGCTTCATCACAACACAAAGATGAGGGTTGACGCGCCCCCACAGACACCGTCACAAAATAGCGATGTGAGTTGACTCAACCTGGTGAACACCTAAGGCCCCACCCCTTAAAGTAACAGGTGCACCGAGGGGGAAAAATGGCCCACATGAAAAAACAGATCAAAGCTCCAGAACTAACCGACCAAGAGATAGCCAACCTATCAGATGCACAGTTGAAAACACTGATAATCAGGATGCTCACAGAATTCGATGAAAAATTATCGCAATTACTTGAACAAATGAGGAGAGATCTGCAAGGAACCAATAGGAATAAGAAGGAAACTGGGACTCAAATCAACAGAGTGGACCAGCAGAAAGAAAAAAAACATCCAACCAGAAAAGAAAGAAGAAACAAGAATTCAAAAAATGGAGGAGGGGCTCAGAAATCTCCAGGACATCTGTAAACGGCCCAACATACGGATCATAGGGCTTCCAGAAGGAGAAGAGGAAGACCAAGAGATTGAAAACTTATTTGAACAAATAATGATGGAGAACTTCCCCAAGCTGGTAAAGGAAATAGACTTTCAGGAAGTCCAGGAAGCTCAGAGAATCCCAAAGAAGTTGGACCCAAAGAGGAACACACCAAGACACATCATAATTACATTACCCAAGATTAAAGATAAGGAGAGAATACTAGAAGCAGCCAGAGAAAAGGAGACAGTTACCTACAAAGGAATTCCCATAAGACTGTCAGCTGATTTCTCAAAAGAGACCTTGCAGGCAAGAAGGGGCTGGAGAAAAGTATTGCAAGTCATGAAAGGCAAGGACCTACATCCAAGAATACTCTATCCAGCAAAGGTTTCATTTAGAATGGAAGGGCAGATAAAGTGCTTCTCAGATAAGATCAAGTTCAAGAAGTTCATCATCACCCAGCCTTTATTGTATGAAATGTTAAAGGGATTTATATAAGATATGGAGGAATATCAACAGGGGAATGATAGGGGGACGGGGGGAAAGGGGCACAGAATAAGTAGCATAAATAGGAGGTAGAAAACAGACAGGGGGAGGTTAAGAATAGTATAAGAAATGCAGAAGCAAAAGAACTTATGTGTATGACCTATGGACAAAAACTAAAGGGTGGGGAAAGGGGAGTTAAGGGGGTGGAGGGGGAAAAGGGAAAAATGGGACAACTATAATAGCATAATCAATAAAATATATTTTAAAAAAAGAATATATTCACCAAAAAAAAAAAAAAAAAAAACCTAAAGCCATGTGTAAATCAAATAAAGCTCATCTACAGCCTACAATGGCCCAATGGTCATCTGTTTGCAACTTCTGGGTCCATGCCCTCTAAGGCCTCATCCAAGGAATCCGATTTTATTCATGAACCCATTCTCATTGAATAATATGTATTTATCTTTAAAAATAATGCATATTAAGCATTACCTCAGAAATTTTCTTCCTACAAATTGTGTCTTTGATTCTATTCATAAATCATAGTAGACCTCTTATGACTTTTGTGTGCAAGAGGCCTAGAGTGAAGAAAAGTGACCAGCAGGAGAAAAGCAAAAGAAGATAATACCAGTGTAACCAATCTCTGGGGACTGAAGACTGTTCACTTTTATTTTTTATAACTTGGGAGGAAATCATGAAAATTTTTTGTAATAGAGGAAATGTTGACTGTTCTGAAATAATAACTATTAGCCACTTTAGCAGAATAATATGTCAAACGCATGTGGTTACTTACAATCCAGTCTAATGTATAAAATACCCCCTTCCATTTGTGGATATTCTTTATTGTCTCTAAATTGCTTACCAACTAATAATTTCTCAAAACCTGTGTGATCATACCCTTGAACATCATGGGAAAAAAGGGTAATAGTAGCAAGGCACATGTCAAGAAATAAAACGAACACCTCAGTTCTGTCTTGCTTTATAAGCAGTTATAAACCTAGTTAAAGGCTGCACCAGTGAAAAATATTAGATCTATTTTTGGAAAAAAAATTAACAAAAGAAGCAAAGAATAACATAAACCATTACATAAAGAAGGTTTCTACTTCAATCAAACTGGTCATTGCTAATATTGAATTATCTATGTTAATACTTTTGATCACACGTCTTAAGTGTGTGATACCTGCCACCTGGGGAAATCACATGTATCTGAGTTCCACTGTGGTATAGGGCTCCACAGGAGAATCTCTTTTCATCATGTCATGATATACTCTTAGAAACATTTCAAACTAGAAACTTGGGTAGATACTTGAATTGAGCTTTTCCCAATAGTGGTGCTTTTTCAACAGCATAGTACCTAATGGAACATAATGAAAAAATCAACAATGGAATCAACAATTTCAGAGAAAAGAAAAACCCACCTCACCATGTTCTCTTTGCTTATGAGTTACCGCTTCACAGAACAAGCACTATGGAGTATATGTAAGCATACACACTTTTCAGCTTCAGAACAAAGAATAAAAATCTAAAAAGGTAAAAATGAAAATGTGTGCTGCTCTGCTACATCATAGCTGAGAGTTATAAAGGCCCTGTGAGCAATATTGAGTTTGCAGCGGCACAATCACATCACGAAAGATTTACCTTCACTCTGCAAACTCAATATAGGGCAATAACAGTCTATTACTAGCAGAGCAATACAACATCAAAGGAATGTTTAAAAGAACTAGACAGAACCTTTAAATCAACACAATTGAGTTATCTTCCCCCAAAGGAAGCGCCATGGGAGAGCTCAGAGCAGGATTTTTCACGAGGTATTACTAATTTACCATGTTATATTTAATACACTTTTTAAACGTAGTTTGTAATCTCTCTCCACTTTTTAAAATACAGAGCAATAAATTAAAAGAGAAACAGTCCCCAAAGAGCAAGAGACTGGTAGAAAAAAATGACAATAGTTTTGTTCCTTAGGGTTAACATATCAAATAATTCTTCCACTGCTGAACAGACTGTATTGAATCTTTTCTTTCCCAATTTCAATGAGATTCTACAAATCTGAGCCTAGAGGAGTAATAGTAAATTTTTACTATCTATATTTATAAAGTTAATCAATATTCAAATTGTGTTAAAAATAGCAACATTCATCATTACATTTTAGTAAAATGGTAAGAAATGCTCTTTAGCATCTCTAAGAGACATGAGCAATTTTATTCTGACTTATGACTAAAATGAACATTTGAGAAGTTAAGTTTCTTATCCAAGTTATGGCAGAAATGGCAGAAAAATTTATTGTGGAGTAATACTGTTCATTGTTGGCAGTTCTTAGACATTTTTATTGGCATTTTACTATTTCCCCATACATTCCATTTTTTAATTTTTATAATAGTGTGTTAAGTTTAATAAAGTACCGATATAAGACATTACTTTTTACATTTAAAAATGTTACTTTTCTACATGTATAGCATGAGTTTTATTGTTATAAATCTTAGTCTAAATCCATACATTTGTGTTTCCCATGAAGGTAAATGGAACTAGTATTACCAAAACTTTTCATCATCTATTAACATCTGATATTTGCACACATATAGTTGTCATTTTGTATACTAATAGAACTCTAATTCTTTCAAAAGTTATACCTTGTTTGTCTTTTATTTAGCATTTTTGTTTTGGTTTACAGTATCTTAATTTATAACAGAAATATTTATGCAAAAAAAGCCTTAAATTCTAGATAATTTATATCTATAATGGCTTTTCAGCACATGAATTTTTAGTGCTGGAAACACCCACAACAGGTGCATGAAACTGCCTGTAACACATGGCATATGGGGGAAGTACTAGGGTTTGTCCCTTTTGATACAGAATGGTTTTATGGTGCCATACTGTAAGATTTTATAATAAATCAGATTGCATATGGATTTATACTTATGTATCTTATGTATACTTATGTACACTTACAGTGTTAGAAAATATTTAATTTATGTTTATAATGCTTTTAATTTTATAATCAGTTTCCTGAATTTCTTTACAATTGACTTTTATGTCAAGACTATTTCATTTGAAATTGCCTGTTACCAGGTAATCTTTTCCAGGTATTTGAACTGTATTGTCAGGGATTTTTTTTTAAAGCGTTTTCTTTTTTTGTAAGTCCATCCAACTTTTTTGTGCTAATATTGTGATTTTAAAGGCAAAATTCTGAGTCATATTTGTTAAATTCTTTCCTGAGCAGTAGAAAAGTAATTTCATCAGTTATTACATACTCTCAGTGAATTTTTGTGGGGTTCCATCATTTGAAATAATTGCTGTGAGTGTAACAGATTGTCGTATTTTATGTTGATGTGATTACAATATGCATTCCCACAATGTGCTGGCAGGTTTATCACCGTCAGACCCAGTCCATTCAAATCACAACCAAAAACTCTCATTTTTCCGCTATCCATTCAGCCTACATAAATTCTATCTCTAAGATCCACTGTCCAACAAGAAACTTTGTACCATAGGATGTTTGTTCGCTGCCTGATGTGAGCACAGTGGTTAAAAGAATAATACTCTGGAGTCAAACCTGACTTTGAAATTCTGCTGAACTAGTTAATAGTTGTATGACTGTGCTTCAGTTTCTCTTCAAAAAAGGGTAATAATATTTCCAGGTTGATGTAAGGATTAAACAGGGTATCTCCTATAAAATGCTGAGCAGTATGGTGTATAGTATGTACTCTAGAAATGTTGGCTATTCTTATTAGAAAAATAAGTTCTGAAATGTTTTGATGCCTTCCAATTAGTATTATGAGTATTATAAAGCATTATCCAACCATGGAACTCACTAGCTGTGATAAAACAAAATAAGAATATTGACTCTTGTGCAGAGATTATGGAACAAACACCTGCTGCCTAACAGTACTGGAACTTGTACCAAATTTTCAATGAATGAGTAACCAGCCTAAACAGCTATCACAGTCATAAGGCAGTTGGTCCTACAGTCTAGATCTGTTTAAGAATTGAACCAACTCACCTGCTGACTATAATACCTTTCCAGAGGAGCGGTATAAAATTTAATGTCAGTAATTATCAGTTATTATATCACATTATGTATACATTGTTTTCCATGTTTTTTTATTGATTATGCTATTACAGTTGTCCCAACGTATCCCCCTTGGCCCCCCTCCACCCTGCACCCCCCACTCTCTCTAGTGATACCCCCTCCTTTGTTCATATCCATTGGTCATGCATGTAAGTTCTTTGGCAACTCCATTTCCTATACTTGCTCTTAACATCCCCCTGCCTATTTTGTAACTACAAATTTGTACTTCTTAATCCCTTCACCTTTTCTCCCATTCCACAACACCCTCCTCCACACTGACCACCATCCCAATGTTCTCCATATCTATGATTCTGTTTCTGTTCTGCTTGTTTGCTAGTTTGATTTTTAAATTCAGTTGATGATAGTTATAAATTTATTGCCATTATAATGTTCATAGTTTTGATCTTTTTCTTAAATAAGTCCCTCTACCATTTCATATAACAATGGCTTGCTGACAATGAACTCCTTTAGCTTTACCTTGTCCAAGAAGCACTTTATCTGCCTTTCCATTCTAAATGATAGCTTTGCAGAATAGAGTAATCTAGGCTGTAGGACCCTGCTTTTCATCACTTTGAATGCTTCTTACCAATCTCTTCTAGCCTGCAGAATTTCTTTTGAGAAATCAGCTGATAGTATTATGGGAACTCCCCTGTAGGTAACTAACTTCTTTTCCCTTGCTGCTTTTAAGATTCTCTCTTTATTTTTAACACTTAGCATTTTAATTATGATGTGTCTTGGTGTGGTCCTCTTCACATCCATCTTGTTTGGGACTCTCTGGGCTTCCTGGAGTTGTATGTCTATTTCACCAAATTATGGAAGTTTTATTTTTTGAAGTAGATTTCCAATTACTAGCTCTTTCTCTTCTCCTTCTGTCACCCCTATGACACAAATGTTGGAATACTTGAAGTTGTCCCAGAGGCTCCTTACACTATCCTCAATATTTTGGATTTTTTCTTCTTACTGTACTAATTAGATATCTTTTTCTTATGTTCCCAATCAGTGATTTGATTCTTGGCTTCATCCACTCCAATGTCAATTCCCTCTATAGTGTTCTTTATTTCAGTTAGTATATCCTTCATTTCTGCCTGGGTCTTTTTTTATGCTGTTGAAGTACCACCAAATTCCTTGAGCATCCTTATAAGCAGTGGTTTGAACTCTGCATCTGATAGATTCCTTATCTCCATTTTGATTGTTTTTTTTCTGGAGTTTTGTTCTGTTCTTTCATTTGGGCCATATTTTTTTTTATCTTCTCATTTTAACAGCCTCTCTGTGTTTGTTTCTGTTTATTAGATAGAGCTGTTTTGACTCCATGTCTTGGTAGCATGACCTAATATAGTGTCCTGTAGGGGACAGTGGTACCGCCTCCCCTATCTCAAAGTTGGGTACTGGAGGTGTGCCCGCCACGTGGGTTGAGTACTCCCTCCTCTTGTAGATGAGTCTAGCTGTCTATTATGTCTAAGCAGTCAGCCACACTGTGTTTAGGGGAAGCAGTTCAGAATTGAAGTGAAATTTAAATTGTTATTTTAAAAAACAAACCTATTCTTATCTTAAGGATTTTATTTTAAAATGTTGAATAGTGATTAAAAATATGGAGCAAGCAAGAATTCTAAATTTTCTAATATCAATATTTTTAAAAAATACATCAAAGTTAGTAAAGGAGATTTATCAAGTTTTTAAAATTCAAAATCCTTGACTTAAAAATTATATTTCTTCTAAAATTTACACATTTTTTAGTTATTTCTCAGATATGTATTTCTCATTAATGTTCAACACGACTGTACAATTTTTGGTTAAGATTATCCTTGATTCTTGGGCTAATTTGAGAAGTTCACCAAATCAGTCCCAACAAGAATAAAAAGCCTAAACATGTCACCTCATTTTCTAGACTCCTTTCATAATATAGTATATTATGTGCCCCAGTTTTTTCCAGTGACTTACAATCAATTCAGAAACTCAAATATTTATTAAAGGAAAACTTTCCACATAGTAGAAGCCTAAGTAATTGTGTTTTCTTTTTTTTTAAGAATTTATTTATTTATTTTTAGACAGAAGGGAAGGGAGGGAGAAAGAGAGGGAGAGAAACATCAATGTGTGGTTGCCTCTCACACACCCCCTACTGAGGACCTGGCCTGCAACCCAGGCATGTGCCCTGACTGGGAATTGAACCAGCGACCCTTTGGTTCACAGCCCATGCTCAATCCACTGAGCTACACTAGCCAGGGCAGTAATTGTGTTTTCTAAGAAATTATGGGTATGTATATTCAATGTTGGTTTGGTAAATGTGTTCATATTTGTGGTGTTTTAGTTTAAATCATCAACTTTGCATTATCATTGACAACAAATTATTCATTTCTCTCTGTACTCTATCAATGTTATACTACTCATAAAATATTAATTGATGTTAAAATCAATTATCTCTTTGGTTTTAGTAATCAAAGGTAGCTTTTATAGTTTTGTTGTAATCTAAATTAGATTTTTAATGGTCAACAGTATTCATACAAGGCAAGACATTGCTGTAATACAGAGAGCATAAAAACTCTGGCTTATTGCCTGAGATTGAAAAGCCCTTTATAATTTTCCTTAATAAAACATTCAAATAGAAAATATAACAAATTCCCTTAGGAAGCTACTGAAATCTCTCTCCAGAGAAGAAAATCTGCTATTGAAGCAGACTTTTTTTGAGAATCATGTTACGCACTTTGGCTGTTAAAAAGGCAGAGTATGTATGAAAGTCAAATTGGACCTAAGGAGTTGGTGAAATAACCATAAAAGAATCCTATTCGCTCTCTGCATTTGCAACACCATAGGACAGGCCCTGCTGATATGCCGCTCCTGGGACCCAGGCAAGGCATAATCCTGTGATGAAAGTGTTTTTATTTCTAAATGTGGTCATATCTTCTGTGTTCAACACATTCATGGACATTACCATAGACCAAATCAATAACTTCACAATAGTATTTGAAACCCAAACTTCCCAGTGACGCCCAAACCATAACAACAAAGTCAGTCTAGCGTGCTAGAGCTGAACTCATCCTCTTGAACTGCTCTACAAAATGTTAAACAAAATAATGAAAAAGCACTCTTAATTAGCTATATATTTATTTCTGCTTACATATTTTAAAATCTAAGCATCAAGTTTTTTCTGAACATTCAAAATAATCAAGTTGAAGTGATTTGATGGCATTGCAGCTCAATTAAGTAAAAAATCAGGATATCTTCCAGCTTATGAGTCTATTAAAAATAACTCTCTTGTTATACTAGTGCCCAGGTCTTGGCCTCTAATTCCATTTCCCATTAAAAGAAATCAGGACTCCTTGGAGAAATGGCTGAGTCCAAGCTGGGACAGGAAATATACAAGATGAGGCTGGAACATCGTGTTAAGCCAGAAGTAAGGAAGAGCTCCAAACAAATAAATAAACACTGGAGTATATACAAAGACTCGGGAGACAGCTTGAAGGTTTCCACTGGTCAAATAAGTACAACTTGCACACAAAGTAATTAAGTACACTAACACATTATACAAAATTCCCAAAAATTAGAATTCATGAGTTCACATCAAAAGTAAATATAAATAGATAAAGTAGCAGGAGGGAAGGAAGTACTCTAGATTACATTAAAAATGTTAAATGCCCACTAGTAAATGAATAAAGAGTGCCAGAGTTGGAAAATCAGATTTTGTAATCATCAGAGTAAAGATTGAATCGGGCAAGAATCATCGATGGATAATGTATCTGGGGAGAAATTTTGAGGAAGAACCCATTATTTGTATGATCTTAGAGTGTCTTTCCATAGATCGCTTATTAGTTTTAATGGGAAAATGATAATTATACAGTGGGAAGATCAGACAATACCTTGCCTGGGGAAGCAGTGAGAAGTGCATGGACATCCTGTGCTTTCAGAGCAGATACGCTGAGAAGGCCACAATATGACCCATGCACTATTCTGAACAAACACACATAATAAGAATCTAAGCACAAGTTAATATTAGATAAATGCCAGATGAGCAATAAATATTCTTTAAAAAAGATATCAGGGGGATCACTTTGTAAGTTATATAAATGTCTAACCACCGTATTGTACACTTGAAACTAATATAATAGTGAATCTCAACTCTATTTGAAGATAAAAATAAAAAACAAGTGGTTGATTGTAGTCTTCAAAACTGTCAAGAGCATAAAAGACAAAAAATAGTTTATGGAAATGTTATGGATTCAAAAAGACTACAAAGACATGAAAACTAAGGGCAATACCACACCCTAGAGTCAACCCTCTACTAGAGAGGGAAATTGCATTGATCAGTTGCTAAAACTGAAATTATAAGGATGGTAGATTTGATAAAAGTATTCTATCAACCTTAAATTTACTGAAGTTGTTAACTGAATTATGGTTAAGTAAGAGAATATCCCTATTCTTAAGAAACATCCACAGAAGTATTAAGGGGTAAAGGATCATAATATATGTAGCTTATCCTAACATGGTTCAACATATATGAGTATGCAGAAAGAGAGTATGCAGAAAAAAACTGTGAGAGGGAATTTGAGCCACTGTACATCAAATGAGGTAAAACGATAAGTGAGCCGTGACTATCCAGATGTTATTTAACTTATTTATGTAACTTTTCCAAAATTTTGAAATTCTTTTTAAATAAAAAGTGAAAAACAAAAGAAAAAAACCAGTTCTGCGAAGGCAGCATATACAAGAAGAAAAACAGCACTGTTTCCCACTGGCAACCTTATTTCAGAGTGTAACGGAGTATGCCCACAGCCATTATGCAGAAAATGAGGAATTATTGTGTGCCCACATCTTGGGTGAATTTGATTCCGATTAATGTAGTAGGCAGCCTTGGTAGTTAACTAAACTGCCTTCAAATCAAAGGCAGTGTAGTACAGGTCATGGGATTGGGTTAACTGTAAAAAGCCTCGTTCTTAAGTCCCTAGGTGATACCTGACACACTCAAGCACTAATTTTGTAGGCTTGGGGACAGGAGATAAGCAACAAGTCACACAGTGGTTCCTTTGCACTTGGCCCGGTAGCCAAGTCTAAAAGGACAAACAGGCCGTACTGCATAGAAGGTGAAATGCTTAAATGTCAGAGCAGCATTGTTAGGGCCTATCTGTATGCACAGCAACTATCGTGTGTTCCAAAAAGAAGAGAGTACATTTCATGAAGGGAAATGAGAAGAAAAGACTGTATCCTGTTTTACCATTCCCAGAAGGCTCAGAAAAAAATCTTTAAACAATTTAAGTGTTGTTGACTTTACTGACCTCTGTATTGTATCGGGCTCAGAACCAAGGGAAAATATACAGAGTGTTTACATATTTCTAATCTGGGAGCAAAACAGGGAAGCCAATCAGCATTGGTCTTCATTTTTAAAGGCGGCTGCTACTTTCTAATAAATTGTAGTATGTCATTAAAAATGAAAAATCTTGACGGACTCTTTTGCCTTATGTGATTTCCACTAAAGGCTGTTATGATAGACTGGTGAAGGATTTATATTCTCTTTACTTGTCATAAAAGATGTGATACCAAATAATGCTTTTTTTTTTTTACATTTTCCCCTTCCTGAAAAGACTATTTTTCTTTGTTCTGATCTTTTTAGAGTATATTTTCTCTACAAATGGAATTATTTAGCTGAAATTATTTGTAAATTGATCATTTATTATACATTGATGAATAATTGATTTTTTATATTTTTCTCAATAAATAGAGAGTCTTTGGATGAGATTAAGAAACTGAATTAACAGGGAGAAGCTTTAAGTAACTAAGAGTCGTAGTTGCCATAAAAGAAAGGCAACGGAGAATACTGACCCTGTCAGAAGAGAGCACTATGACTTGCTTGGATTGTGTGGCTCACCCCACCTTAACCTCTCAGCGACAGTTCTGAATCATTCTCTCACTTTATAAAGCTCTTTGTTCAAAACGGCAGGCTTCTTTATGTGTCATCTTCTGGACCCTTCCTTCCTTCCTTCCTTCCTTCCTTCCTTCTTTTCTTCTTTTAATGAGTGTGAAGATGGCAGTTTGGTTAATCAATGAAGCAGAGATGGGAGACGGAAAACGTGTCAGGGTCTTCAATTACAATCCTTTCTATATGAAAAATAGAGAAGTCACTTCATTTCTCTAGGGTTGTTTTCTCTTATTTAAAACTTGTGAAACAAAGAATTATTGAAACATATTTAAACATTTTACATGAGTTTAATTTGCATAATAAGCAAATCCTATCTGAGTCAGAACTTCCACATTCATGGTTAAGTTTCCCTGAGCAAGTTACCTTGCCTCATTAAGTCCCAGTTTCTTAGTTTGTAAAAAGATGATCATACAAATACCTGCATTGTAAGCCTCTTGGAAGTCTAACTGAGATCATGAAAAGGGCCAGGTAAATAGTGTTAACCGATATGAATTATTGGTGTTCTCATTACAATTATGTCAAGGTCATTTTGTTGACTGTCCACTCCACTTCAACTGTCCTTTCAAGACCCCTTCTCCCATTATGGTGTCCTCACTTTTCCCAGATGCTAATATAGAGTCTCTAATACCTTTGGGGATTACAAGTTTTCATGTCTGGTTCTTCCTACTGGAATAACAAGCTCCTTCAGCGCAGAGACAATGTCCATTTCAGCCCCGAACCTAAGAGCAGAGCCCAGCCTGCACTGAACCCAGAACTTGTTAACTGTTATTAGGTACTAACCAGGGCCAGGCCTTGCTCTCAGCATCTAACCTGTGGTATCTCATTCTTACATAAATGTTATCTCATTCTACCTCTAAGAAGTAGAGAGTATTACAACACGACCTTAATTTTACAGATGAGGAAACTGAAGCACTGAGAAGTTGAAAATTTGATGAAGGTCACACAGTAAGAGGTAAAACCTGTATTCTTATCCATCTTGCATATGGCCTCTTCGGGAATATATAATATATGTAAACACTCTGACATGTTCCTATTGAAGGAGAATGAGGAGTTCAAGTATATATATTACAACCAACAAACAAAGTGAAACTAGCTGGGGAAGATTTTTGTGACTTGTTCTAAGCAGAGAGTATCCTTAATCTTAAATAAAAAATTGAGTCCCAAAGGTGAAGTCACCTTCCTAAAATCACTCATATAATTGAAGTTAATCATCCCCTAGTCCAAGGGCTCTCAAAGTTTAACATGCATCAGAATTACTGTATTTGCCATGCATAATGTATACTTTTTGCCCAAATTTTGAGGGAAAGATAAGGCTGTGCATAATACATGGGCATATTGATCACATATCATGGATATAAGAATCCTGTGTGTAATGCATACAAAAACATGGGTGCATATTATACATAACAAAATATATAGTACATATAGAGCTTGTTAAAACACAGATGTGGAGATTCTTATCCCCAGAGTTTCTTATTCAGTATATATGGGCTATTTGCATTTCTAATAGTTCCTTATAATACTGGTCTGGAGACCACACTGAAAAGTGCTATCCTAGTCCAAAGCCCAACTTACAGTCCTCTTCTATGTCCCTTCTTGACTGATTCTTTGGATGACTACCTGAAGTCACACAACACTTGTAAATCGTTTTTACATACAATCGTGCAGCCTGGCATCACAGGTATCTGTTCATGATTTCAGTTTAAAATTTTAAGAAATGGCATTTTAGCATAATGCCCAGCTACACAGTGAAGGCATTTTCCATGTGTCCACCGCCATTTCCTGAATGACTCAAATTCTCCCTGACATCAAGGAGAATAAAGTCTGATAGGGACATATGAATTTATCTGCTTGAATTCCTGATTTTGTGTGAGAAAATAGATAAATTTGTTCCACGAACATTATGTAAATTACTCCATATGGATGAACATTATTCTGAGTAAAAAGCAATGTGGCAGTAATGGCAGAATAAAATGTTATTGAGCTATAAATGGTTTTTGACCACCCCCACTTTGTTTCCCCTTTTCCTTTCCCTCATCCAGGCAAGTGGTCTGCTCTCAATTCTCTTCAATTCCACTAGATATTGGATCATAATGAAAAATTATTAAAGATCAATGCTACTACTTTAATATTCTAAAGCCTAATCCCTTGAGACAATGCAAGTTACCTCCAAAGGAAAAATCATGATGAAATTAAGAAGCTCTTTCTTTCAAAGCTTAAAGATTCCAGCATGGGAGGATGAAACCTCAGTAGCAGGTTATGAGAGCAGAAGTGTGTGTGTGGCGGAGAGAAGCACCCCACGCTCTGTTCCTGGGCAGATACCTGGGGAGCCAGAGAAGAATGCTGCACGGAAGACAAGCTACAGACAACTTAATGCATTTCTGCACTCTCGTGCAGTTCAAAAACAGCAAAAACATTCGCACATGGCAAAGCATAATGGAAAGTGATGGGGAGTGTCACCCAATTTGACAGGGGCCATCAGATGAGAAACAAGGAACACCTAAGTGGTTAGCAACCTGTGTAGGTGGATGAGAAGATGCCAGCAACTCCACAAATAATTAATTCCTCAGCCAGATGCACCCCACTCCAATGCCTGGGACTATGTGACCCCATCCGACTTAAACAAATCTCCTGCATGATGACTGGATACCACAAGATGAATTGCCCACAGCAATGAATTTGTGAACTGAGATTTATGCTCACTAACAACCTAGACAGGAAAGCCCTTAGGCTTGATACTTAGTAAGGAGCCCTAAATAGAATTTACCATGTTGGGAGGGAAAAGAAGGTTTTAGGAATTTCGGGAAATATTTCTAGAAGCCAACGTATATTACTTGGAGCCAAAAATAGTTTCCAGAAACCCCTACTAGGTGAACTGCATTATCAGCATCAGATACAGTTTTTCCTTCACATGTCAAAAGTCTTTTCCATTTACATCAGCATTTGGGTCTTAGAAAATGATAGAGACAAACCTAAAATTCTGAGGGGTGATTTTAAAAGTACTGTCTTTCTGAAGTTGTTATCTTACTACTCTTCTCCATGTTCACATAGGCCTTCCTGGAACAATACCAGGGCGTCATTAGCACTGCACTTAGAGAATTATTTTTCCAAAAATTAGGTATAAAATTATATCAAGCTTTTAACATTTTTACTATTAAGGGCAATGATCCAGATTCTTTGTTAAGGCACATAGTTAAGCCTTTTACAAATAATATAGTTCATTTAATCCTTTCATTATTAAAAGCTGTGAATTTTATCCATCACAAAATGCCATTAGCATTTAGCTTTTCCTTCTGGGGTGCAAATCATTTTTCTCTCTAATTTTCCAGCTAATTACTCTCTTCTCCTTGCTGATTGGAGAACAGAAAACAGCTACTGTGGGGCTCTCTGACATCCAGGTAGACATCTTGGGAACACTGATGGAACTGATAACAGGCCATTTTATAGGGCCTTAAAAGCTACTCAAGAAACGAACAAGGCCCATTAGACTTTCTGTCATGCATATGATGGGAAAAAATATACCACCATAAGATCCACTCAATTGTCTTGCTGTGACAGCAGTAGCTATTGTGTGAGAGAGGTTTGGGGAAGGTGGCTCCACCTTGGTGTTTATGCTCTGCTGGCTAGTGGGAGTTTCAGGTACAGCGTCCTAACAGAAGGGGCTTTGTGATAGGCTATCAGTGACAAACAAGAACGACAACATGCGGCCCAGTGGTTTGACAAGGAGGAGAAGCCCAACAAAAGGAGAATGACCTGCTTCAGTTTCCCATTTCAGTCTAACATTTACTTCCTCACACAAAGCTTAGCTCGGTGTGTTGCTGTCCAAATCACATCTGAACCTTGTACAGAGTGATGAGAGTCAAGCCGAGATATTTTAAGTGGATTTCTTTTCTTTGCATCCTACTTTGAACTGCTTTTAAACCTGCAGATGTGTGGCAAAGCTGTCCAAACTAAGTAGCTGAAAAAGAGAAACTTGGAAAAGTATGCTCCTAGCTTAATGTTTTATTTTTAAATATATTCAAATCATGATGAAATTAAGGAAGTTTTTCTCATATATGTTTTCTCAAAACATATATAAATATATATGTGTATATATATTTACAAATAAAGCATGCATGTATCTTTATGTATGTTGTATCACTGCATGGATTTGAATAAATAATGAAATGTTTCCATGACTGCAGTACCATACAGAATAGTTTCATCACCCTAAAAGTCCCTCTGCTTCACCCATTCATCCCTTCCTTTCCTTCCTCCCCGCCACCCCCCACCCCAGAGTCCCTGGCAACCACTGATCTTTTTACTGTCTCTATAGTTTTGGCCTCTCCAAAATGTTATATAGTTGGGATCATACAGCATGTAGTCTTTTCAGACTGGTTTCTTCCACTGAGCAATATGCATTTAAGGTTCTTCCATGTCCTTTCGTCGCTTCATAGCTCATTTGTTTTTATTGTTCTAAATGTCATTTTTCCAACACAAAATTACGTACCTATAATACATCCGGCCCTCCATGTACTGAGGATGCAGGGAGATAAATAGGGCACAACTCCTACTCTCAGGCACCTTACCGTCAGGCATTAGAAGAAAGGTATGGAGACACAGAAAGTAACATTTTATAAGTATTATGAATAACACTTTATAGTTATTATAATAAAAATTCTATAGGGGTACAAAAGAAGGGCAAAGCGGGGGAGAATTCCATTTTACTCCTGGTACAGAGAGTCAGAAATGGGTCCCTGCAGGATTTGGAGTTGGAGCTGCAGGACCAGCAAGAGCCAGAGCAGACAGAGCACTGGAAGCCAGTTGAGAAGTTTTAGGTGGGACAGCAGGACATGCTTTGAGAAAAGCAAGAAGCCCAGCCAGAAGCTGGTAGACTTGAACATGAAAATGCTAAACTCTCAGGTCCCAAATAGAACCTGTATTCTCTCTTATTTCTTTCACGTTTCGTCTCAAATGTCACGTCATCAGAGGGCTACCCATAATACCCTGAAAAGAACACCTCCTTCCTACTTCCCAGCCTTTTCTCCTTACCCTCTTTCTTTTTCCCTGTAGCAATTATAAGCTTTAGCAAGTTAAATATGTATTTGCATTTGTATTGCCTGCCTCCTCCCACCAGAATGTAAGGCCCTAGGGACAGGGACTTGAGCTCTGTTCACGTCTGTCCCACAGCAGACCTGCAATAAGCATTTGTTGAGTGAATGAATATACAAAGCAGTTTTATCAGTGCTAGAGATCCTTCCTGCAGAGAAAGAGCACTACAGATGATCCCTGTTTACGCTGGTTTGAATTTACGATGGTGTGAAAGTGATATGCATTCAGTAGAAACTGTACTTCAAATTTTGAATTCTTATCTTTTTTCCGGGCTAGCAACACGTGGTATGATGCTCTAAATAATTAGAGCCCAGCTCCCAGTCAGCCATGGGATCACCAGGGTAAACAACTGCTACTCTACAATGCAACATCAAATACATTTTCTACTTAAGGTAATTTTAACTATAATCAGTTGAATGGGACATAATTCCATCGGAAGTAGACGAGTATCCGTATAAGAATGTTTTAACTCTTACCAAACAGGGGAACATTCTAACTCTAGCTTATGTATTTCCAACTGCTATTAAATCCATAATATTCTAGTTCCCCAGATTTTAATATTGTTTTATTGTTCTACGTTAAATTGGGAGACAGAAAAAGGAATCTCAAGTGCTTTCAAAAATGACCCTACTTACCTTCATAGAGTGTAATTTTATCAAAACCTTTTTTTTTTCAGTACTAATTTAAGGCCTGCTCAAATAAATGGCCCTTACTACACCTACCATGGCCTGACACTTACTCAAAATAAGGATGTATTAAGTTAAAGACTTAAATAATTACCCTAGAGAAAACCTGAAAGTTGGCTACCAATTCCTTATCAGTATTCAGCACATCTTACAACCTTCAGGGCTTGAAATTGTTTGATTTTCCCTCTTGTGGTTAGGCCTTAGAGGCTTCAATGCATAAACTGCACTGGGGATGCTATGGTGGAGGGTGGGTGTGTGGCAGTAACGTGCTGTGAGCACTCCCGTGAGCACTGCTCCAAGACATGGCTAAAGCTCTGAGCTCTGATTTCAGTGACGAAGATTATGGGGCAAGAGATGATTCTGTCGTGCGGCATAGTGACTTTCAGTTTTGGACAGAACTGCCCAAGCTATAACTTCCCCTAGGGAACTTATAAAAAACACTGGCTTTCTTAATCCTTTGCCTTCTCTGTTCTTAGATCTTTTCTGTACTCTTTTCCTCTCTCTAGATGCATTCATTCATGTCCAACGCCATAACCTCAGACCTTGACATCACTAATAAGTATGCCACAGCAAAAAAAAAAACTCACTGTGAAGTCCTCCCCCTTTTTTTTTGAAGCGCATCCCTTCCCTGCCCCTCCCCTGTCCCCACCTCCAATGCCAGCAACAATTCAGCTGAGAGGAGGGAAGCGAATGGTTTACCGTTCTCATTGTCGCACCGCCTCATTTCTTACCTCTCCCAGTCTACACTCTATGGATGATCATTATAATCAACTTGCTTTTAACTCTTTTGTCCCTCTCTCTCTCCTTCCCATTTAATTACACCTCAACTCTGGTTAAACTCAACTGTATACCTTCTCTGCACCTCTGCCCTAGAAGTTGAGTGTTCTTGGAGAAAATTGACAACCATATAAATTGATCTTTCCCTAAACTTATGACCACTAATTTTAGAAGAACACTCACCAGTGTCCAGAAATCCTGCTGCATTTTCCATTATTTGAGATGAGTTTCAAAGCTTCCTCTTCAAACCTCCCAAACCCCCTCCCTATCACAGCTCGTGAACTCCCTGCATTCTTCACTAAGAAAAGAGTAGCAATCAGATGGGAACTCCCTCAACTTCCCACCACCAACTTTATTAACTTATCTGTATCTACACCCACATTCCCTGCCTTCCTCTTATTACAATGGGAAAAGAAGTTTCCCAGTGCCTAAAAATGCTAAACCCTCCTCTTTCTTTCTGGATTTTATCCCCTCTCCTGTGTCCAGTAAATTTAAGTCTGCAATTACTCTGGGACTCTCCTGGAACTCTGGGTATTAGACTCACTCTGTCTACTGGATTATTCCAATAAATATGAACCATTAATTTAAAAAATATTCCTTTGCCTTGGCCATGTGGCTCAGTTAGTTGGAGCGTCATCCTGTGCACCAAAAGCTTGCAGATTTGGTTCCCGGTTGTGGGTTGTGGGAAGCAAACAATCCATGTTTCTCTTTCACATCAGCGTCTCTCTCTCCCCCTCTCCCCCCTTTCTTCTCTCTCTCTAAAATCAACAAACACATCTTCAGGTGAGGATTAAACAATAAAATTAAATTAAAAATAAAAACCATTTATTTGACCTCACATTACCAGTTATTACTTCATTTTTATCAAGAGATGCCTAGCTTTATTGACTTCTTTTATCATCTTACCTTTTATCCTCAACCCACCAGCCAAGTTTACCTCCCCTCCAACCACGGAAATTCTACTTGTCAAGATCAAAATAATGCCTGTGATGTGAATCCAAGGTCATTTCTCTATCCTCATCTGATTTAAGCTTGCAGCAGTTTTCTTCCTTCTTGAAACACTTTATTCTCTTTAATATCAAGTTACAAGATCAAAATGAACTCTCAGACTCTTTTGCTAGCTCAGCACTGGGCTTTGCTTATTTGTTTATTCAGATTCTCTGCTGAGATCTCATCCAGTCCCCTGACTTTACAATCTGTGTGCTGTTGACTTTATATTTTCAATCTGTGGCTCAGTTTCTCTCCATATTTTCCCTAGTTAATGAAGGGTATCACCTTCCAACCATTTGTTCAAGCTAAATTCCTAGAAACATCCTTGACTTTCCTCTCTATCTCTTATACACCCTGCATCACTTACATACATACTTCCTAATCAAGCATCAATTCTGACCAGCCCAGCCTCAAAAATATCCCCTTTATCTGTCCACTTGTCTTCAGCTCTTCTGCTACCACCATCATCCATGTCACTGTCATCTTTTGCTGATTGTACTGCAGTAGCCTCTAAACAATTTTCTTGGTTTTTTTTTTCCCTAGAGTCCCTGAAGTCTATTCTCCACACAACAATTCTAGTGTACTTTCTACAATGTAAATAAAATAATTTTAAGCCCCTTAAAACTCACCAGTGGCTTCCCTTTGAACTTAGGATCAATTGCAAATACCTTTTCTTGCCTGATAATTTATCCCAGTCTACCTTTCCAACCTCAGCACACCCTACTCCTCCCACTTCTTACTATGATCCAGCCATACAGGCTGGCCTCCTTTGTATTCTTTACGTTCACCACGCTGCTTCCCAATTCAAAGGCTTTGAAATTGCTTTTCTTTTTGCCTGGAGTGCTCTTCAGGTTTCATCTCTATATTAAGATATGTCATCACTAAATACTTTATCTAACATGAATCTCTCCTCCAGTCACTATTATTAAATAACTGTTTTATTTTTCTCGTAGCATTTATTATTATCTAAAATTATGTTATAGCATCAATTTATTGTCTGTCTTTCTCCCTCTAGAATATGAGCTTTATGACAGCATGGATCTTGACTGCTGACTAATTCACTCTTCTATTCAACTTATTTAAAGGCACTATCCTACCAATAAAAAGTATTAAAATTATTTGTTGAATGAATAAATGAATATTGGGTCTCACTTGATATTACTAAATAAGACATAATATTAAATATCAAGATTGTTAGATCATGTTATTTTCCCTGTTTTGAGATTAGTGCTTGAAATCCAGTGTTTAGCTTGTGACATAAGACTTTCACTTTAGGATTTTCAAAAGGGCTCATTGCCATAAAAAATACATCATTTTAAATTATTTTTACAGTAAAGTAAATACATATACCACTATTTGACACATATTAAAATATGTAATTGTACATATAAATAATCTACAAAATAATGAAAGTTAATTAATAAGCCTCAATACTTGATCATCTTTCCATTATCTCTACCCCAACAACTCTACATTCTCCAGCTACAGAAGTCGGCAGGTAGACTCGTGACATACCAGAGCTGCCACACGTTCACACACAGCCGTCATCATATTCTTGCCAACGTGGTTCTAAAACCAAAGCAAAATGTTTGGAAGCCACTATTTTACCTTAAAATTTAGCCCATGTCAAGTTTACTTCAAAAGTATTTTAATCCTGCTATTTGAGCCCTATCTTTGCTATGTGCTCTATTTGCAGCACGGCTACTTTAGTATTCTCTGCATTTAATAGAATTATAGTGAAGAATTAGTGTGGCACTGTAATAATCCAAATACTAGAAATAGAAAAAACTGAGGAAAATTTGAAGGGAACTGCTCACAATTTTTCATGAATTAGTTAAGAAATAATTACGAATTATCTTTTATTCATTTTAAAATACTTTCATTTAGAAAATAATAATAATCACAAAATTAGACTAATAATGGCAATCTCTACATAATAAAATTTGATCTATAAATCTTGCTTTAGAAAGATTTGCTGGATAGAATAATTATTCTGGATATAATAATTATTTGCTGGTAGAAAATTATTAAATAGAAAGTTTATTACTAAAATTGATATCAATTGTGATGATTCACAACATTGTGAATGTACTGTCACTAAATTGTACTTTTAAAATAGTTAAATGGAAAATTTTACCACAATTTTTAAAGTAATGTACTATGTAAAACAAAGTTAATAGTATAAAATCGCACCAAATTTTAAAAATCACAGGAAAATAAGTCTATTGTCCAAATTCATTCTTAACAAAACGTATCTTTTAAAATGTATATCAGAACTTTAAAGAAGAAACAAAACTTCCCTGTAAAAGTTACATGCAAAAGATTTACACTGGTGAAATTATTTTAGTATAATAAAGTTGAAATGTAAAATAGAGGACACAATTTAACTTCTCTGCAAAAAAAGATAATACAATTAATTTGGTTCACTCCAGAAAATACTTACATTGCAAATTTATGTCTCTGTTTTTTGATTATGTACAGTCAAACATCCTTAGGGTCAGAATAATAGGATAAAAACACAGATATCGCATAGTCCTAAGCCCAAATGTAACTTGTTCCACAAGAAAGAACCAGAAAAGATCTCACCTGCTTTTGCTCTTAAGTTT